>JANRGW010011358.1:0-80137 GCA_024733675.1 Psilopsiagon aymara | reverse complement strand
GGGCAAATGAAACAAACAGAATGTCACATCTTTGCCAGTTAATGATGGGAATTTCTGTAGGAAAAGGTAACTTGGTCATACAGAAAGGCATGACAAATAATGTAACTTGCCATGATTCCTCATAAGTGACACTGAAATTGAGAGCTGAGAGGAATAGACTCTATTTTCCATATTTATTTGTTTTTCATAATTCTGTTGATGATATGCCCTGGTCTGTTCGTGCACGTGTGCTGCCATCTGGTGGGGGCTGCTTACTGATCTTCTGCTTGTTCCCCTTTAAAGGTCTCGTGCGTGTTGTAATTTATGTTTTCAGTAAAGAAGAGGTACTCCGATGGCTCATGTCACAATAAACTGAAATGCTTCTGTTCTTTTTAATATGATGACAGGAGTTAGATAATGGTAACTCCACATAGTCCAATGACTCATAACCTGCCACTGGTCAATTGAGAAATGAGAACTGCATGAACTGTTACGCACTCCCAGTTTTGTTCTGGGTACATAATACGCCTGCAGACATGATTCATGACAGATTATTTTTGAAGGAAGCAGAACATCTTACAAGTTACCCTTTGCTGGGAATGTTCAAAGAATCATAGAAAGGTTTGGGTTAAAAGGGACCTTAAAAATCATCTAGTTCTAACTCTTCTGCCATGGGGAGGGACACCTCCCATTAGACCAAGTAGCTCAGATAATCTTTTGGTTTACACTGAGATTTTGTAATTTTCCTAGATTACCACTTGCACTGGTTACATCTGGATTAGAACAAATAAATGAGATTCACAGAAGACTTTTGCTTGCCAGCCTATTCATTTGGTCTTCAGATCATGAAATAAGAATAATAATAAAAAGGATAGTTTTACAAAATAATAGAGCATGTGAAATGAAATACTTTTTGGAATTACAGTTAAGAGATGCACAATAGGAAACATGTGACTCTGGAGAAAATTTGATAAGCCTGCAGTAGAGTGATGAATATATTGTATCTGAGAGAGTGCATCAATTTCTCTTGGTGAGGTTGTCACAGCAGATAGTAATGTGGAATTTGTTGGGCTGGGGCAATTTTAGCCTTAGTTTGAAATTTGTTGTTCTTTCCCCCAGAAACATTGGTAACATTACTGTCCCTCATTGATACGAGCATATGTTCATAATCTCTTGAGTTCTTTTAAGCTATCATGAACACAGTGTTCAATCAGCCCAAGCCAGCTCATTGCAGTCAGCATCAGTACCCTTCTTCTTTCTTCAAATAAGTATGTGAATCATTTTTTGTCACTCACATGAGCTCTGCATTTTTCCAGTATCCCTAAATGTTGCAGAGTAAAGTGGTTTCAAGTAAGACGTATTTTGAGAGAAGAGGGCTGAAAGGACATGAAGACAGTTCTTCCCTGTGATGGTGACTGCACTGGCAGGTGTTGCGCAGAGAGGTTGTGGAGGCTCCATCCTTGGAGGTACTCAGAAGCCACCTGGACATGGTCCTAAACAGCAAGGACGATAGAGAAGATGATCTCAAGAGTTCTTTCCAACCTCAAGCTGTCTGTGGTGCTGTAATAAGGAGGCTTTTCCAAAAGCATGTGTAGATAAAGCTGAAGCCTCCAGTTACCTATTAGCTGAGAAGTGAGTGCCTCTGATGATGGGAGATGATTTTAGAAATGAGGTGGGCTAGTGCCTCCAGTAGTTAAATGCCAGTCAAGGACTGGGATAGCTTAGAGGAGCAGAAGATCTCTAGATGTGCTTCTGAATTTATTTTATGTAAATTTGTGCCCATAATGAACATGGGAATGCTGCTCGCATGTCTGTGATGTGTATTTTAGGGTTGTCGGTATGCTTTCCCAGTTTGTGGCATGCAGTTCACTCTGCAGTATTATCATGACTTTTCTGAGCTTTAAAGTCTCATTTATTTAACTAGTACTTAGGAAGGTGATGGACTCTTCATACATACTGAACCATCTTAGGCCTGCTTTGAAAGATTCTTCATGTAGTTGTAATGTTGGAAAGAGTAAGCAGCTGCAGAAGCAATATGGAAGAGCTGTTTTCTCTTTTCCTCTGCATGCTGCTACTAGACTTTTTACTTCAGGTGAGAAATTATGCGTGCATATTGAGATGGGCAGGAATCTCTTACACCTGGGAGGGGACTTTGGGACGTGAAGTGATTTTGATTGTGCAGTGAAGGCAGAAGGTGAAGACACAGGAGTATTGAAGATGGGTAAAATGATAGGATATTAAAAAAGCAGTAAGAATGGAAAAACTTCCCAACTTTTCTCCTGAGCTGGTAGTTGAAATCAGTGAGCAGCAGGGCAAGGTCAGAGACTGAGCACAGAGTTAAGCTCCAAGGTTTTGATTAGAAGCTTCTTCTGTATCTTTAATGTCCACCCATAAAGCATTTTGGTAAAGGTTGATGGAAGAGGTGGGAAACAGAAATTAATCTGTGGTGGACCTTGGGATAGAGACACTGTTGCCAATCAGGTGGTAGCTAGAGTGCCCAGACTTTTTCTGAGCTCCACCTTCTGCTTCATTTCAGAGTGCAGTTGACCTGAAGTTGTGTGTCCATTATACCAGCCATTACCGCAAGTACACGAAGGTTGCCAAAAGATGAGGGAAATCTTGTATCTGATTCCTAAACTGATTTTTCAGAGTGCTTGAGAGCTTTTGCTCTGCAGTTATTTCAGTAGTAGTATATTGTTACGATTAACACCTTTCTACAGTGAAAGAGAAAACATTAGAATACTAAGACTAAGGAACCAAACCTGGACATTTTAGTCTCTCAGGCTTGCCACAGGGAGTCAAGGGCAGGAGTTGTACTGGCCTTAAATATATGTTAAGTGTATGTAGTTGTGAAATCAAATAATTTCAAATGAGCTTCGCCTTTCTTGTGGAAATTCAGCACTGGTCACAAAGCAAGGTTAAGAGCTTTGCATTTCCTTTCCTAAAAAGTACGTTAGCAGAGATGTGGATGGTTTGAATGAACTGTGCAGATCTGCTGAGACCCTGCGCACTTGCAATATGGCAGTCTGGGCTTCCTGTAGTGAGTGTAGAAATTCATGTGAGTGTGGCTGTCAATATAAAGTGATCCATTTCCAGAGAAAACAGGGTTGTCCTCGTTAAGTTATGCATGATTTTTAGCTGGCACAGGTGAGTGCATACATTTACTTTAGAAATGTTGAAATTTTCTAGCACAGTTGTGTGGGGGAGGCATCCGAGCTACCTATTTCTAAAGTTTCCCCATGTATGTTACAAGAGGTGTTGTTTACAGCACAGGCACGGAGTCAATCGTTAACAGGCAAGGGCAGGAGAGAGAATCTGAAAATTGACTGGGTGGAGGCTTTAACCGAGGGTGACTTTACAGGCACCCCAAGTTCAGTCACTCCTGGCAAGGCTCTGCCCTGCTTAACCCAAGGTGTGATGTCTCCGGTTATTTACACTAACCAGCTCACTTCTTTGTAACTCTGACGCACCCGGAATGAAAACTGGGTGAGACAAAGGAGTGTTGTAACAGTCACACAGATGATGGCCCAAGTGAAAAGAATTGCCTTAGAGGAACTACAGAAATGCTGCAGCTTGCTGTCAAAGGTGAGACTTCTCTCTGAGATTTGTGGAGAATTTATATTCTTGTATCTTGGGAAATGTAATATTGGGAAAGAAAAAGCACTGTCATTTCACTTCACTTACCATTTTTGGTTGCTTCACAGCAAAGCAACCAATAATGAGATTTTTCAGGATGGGTCTTCAAACAGATTAAATTGAGATCACAGCCTACATACAAATGCCAGAAAAAAAGCCATGTGACTTATGATACATGACAGAATCATAGTTAAACCAGGATACAAGTGTTGACATAGACTATGGCAGGAATTATATTGATTTTAGAAAATAATTAGCACGTCTTCAAGGGGCATAATAACAGGGGGCTTTTTATCTACCTTAAAAAGGGATAGAACTGAACAGAAAAACAGACAAACAGAAAACCCCCACAATCAATGTATAGTTTGGAGTTTCCTTTCTGTAAAAGAACCTAGGAAAAAGCAAATGAAACTCCAGAGAGGCTAACAAAAGATACCTGAGGCAAAGAGGATCTTTCTGAGGAAAGAGTAAGATATCTATTAGTCCTCCAAAGGAGTGCTGAGGGAAGAGGCAACCTCTGAGATTATCTGATGAATCTGTGGAAGGACAGATTGCTCTTTTCTTAGGCACATGGGTAGAGGTTTCCTCTCTGCCTGACACTCCTGTATTTAGGTTTCAGTCAAGCTCTCAAAATGTCTAGTCTGGTAGATACTTTGACTTCAGTCCCTTGGGGAAGCAGAGGGTAAGGTGGCCACTGCGGAGGGAGCTCTTCCATCCGGCAGGAGTAGGACAGGATCCTCCCAAAAGGTCACCCCAAAGGGGGAGTCATCCCCTTGGTGACTTCACATCCCTGTGACAGGTCTCTTGCCATGGGGATGAACTTTTGGCTTTCTCAAGCTAGCAGGACACACTGGTGCCTTTTCCAAAGGGCCAGAGAGCAGAGCTTGGGTGCTGGTGCTCAGTAAGGGGGTACTGATGCTCACTGCAGTGTTTGCCATTGGACTGGTGAGCCAGCAGGCAAGCCAAGGTGAGCAGGGCAGGAGTGAGCTGCATGCAGGCCTTCCTGAAGGGTTATGGCCTTCATTCCTTCTCCCAGGCAAGTCCCTTCTTCCCAGTGAGTAACCAGGGGACAGAGAGAAGTGGAGTTGCTACTTGCTTTAGGGGAAGGAGGGATGTAAACAGTATGCTCTAAATGCAGGTATCAATTTCTTCTTACCCTCCAAATAGAGCAGAGACTGCTTCTTTCTCCAGAGAAAAGATTTCTTCTCTCATGGTTGGATGAGTCCACATCCTTTTCATGGAACACTTAAGGCATTCGTCTTCTCTCCATGCCAGTCAATGATGAGCCCCAGAGTGTTCCACAAACACACCACTGTGATAGTTTTCCCCTCCTGTATTTGGTCTTCACACACCCCATGGAGAGTTTTTAAATCTTCATTCTCTTACTCTGTTTTCTTCCCAAACAGAGAATGAAACACCCAGGGATGACTTTTGCCCTGGATACTTGTGTTCAAAAAAGGAACAGTACAGCTGTCAGCAGTAGTTCAACATTTACAAAGCTCTCTTTCTTTTGCCTGTTAGTAGTGAAAATCAAGACTGCATAATCACTAAACAAACAGCACGGAGGATGCATATATACTTCTGGGTTGTTGTGAGTTTTCTGTCTTTTTAATAAGGGCAGAAGGCTCATCTTTAAAAGACAGGAAATTAGATAATGAATTCGTTAATACGGATAGTATCTTCCACAGCACGTATTTTAAGAGATTACATAAAACAGCCATAGGGAGTTCTGCTTTCTCTAGCTTAAAATGCTAGTGCTCTCTTGAACTAGTTTTACTTGGTCTGGATAGTAATTATATGCAAACAGACTCCTGCCCAATCACCAGTGAAGTTAGGAATTGAACAAGCACACTTTAAATGTGACTATTTTACATGTTTCCTAAGTAACATTTTTACATGTTACTGAAGCTAATACATTAGAGATTCCTCTCCCTACACTCCATAGCATGGCACTGCTACAGAATAAGGCATCTACAGGGGGAAGCAGAGTCTGCAATTCTTGCGAGCTTCCAGAGAACACACAAGTGCTTCCAGAAGTAAGATTTCACACTTGCTAAATGGATGTTTTCAGCTGAGGTATGTGAACAATAGCAAAATGCTTCTAGAGATGGATATTCTGTAATGCTGTCATGTAAACCATATCACAGCCTAGAAACAGAATGGAAAGGATTGCATACTTGCTTTGTGCATACATGCAAGATAGCAAGTTAAGTCAAAAACTTTGGGTTATGTTTCTGAAAGTGTTCACTAATGATGCTGCGATCATTATTTTCATACTAAAATATAAAGTTTTGTCTTAATTCTATTGCTGTCGGATTTCAAGTTACTGTTTTTCAATGTAATTGATCTGCAGCAGTCTTAATTTTTTTTCTCCTATGTATTTTCCTGCTGCAATACAGCCTCATGTGATTGCTTGGCAACTATAAATCCAGTTATATTTAATTTAGATCTTCTAGATGTAGGTATGCATTTACACATATCTACATCCATCCCCCCCCCCCCCGCTGTTGTTAGTAACACCTTGGTGTGATGTCTGTCATATCATTCTAAGAATTGTTATTGTAACTTAGACAGTACACTGAGTTAGTTATGCTGGCATTTTTATTGAGTTTGAATAGAATGCAGAGTTGATGAGCTAAGAAAATACTGAGACAGCATAAAGACCACCACAAAGGAGACAAGAAAGCAACAGTGTTGTTATTAAGACAGCTATGAATAGAAGAAAAAGAACAATGACCCTTTGTCAATTCCTTGGAATTGATTTCCCCGAAGCAGGAAGGAAGAACATCTGCAAGGTGAGATCACCATGCCCCAGCGCGCAGCAGCCAGTGCCAGGGAGTGGGTGCGACTCAGTGAAACATAAGCTGGGCAAGGAAATGAGCCACAGGCTACAGCATTTGGGGAGGGGTAGGATGAAAGACAACCCCAAAAATGATCAAGGTGGGATTAGCAGAAGAGGACTAGTGTTGTAGACCTCAGTGGATGAAAACAGGCTCCTGCAGAGGGCCACATCGTCTCCAAATCATGTCTCTCAATGCAGGTAGGTTTGCTTTTGCTAATACACCTTGGGCAATAGGGCAGGTAAGGAAACTAAAAAGAAAGTTCAAGCAGCAAAGAATGATGGCCTTGGATGGCTTAATAGACATGAGTTCTGGATTTGTTACAAGTTTCAAGTAGAGGGTTTGGAATTACAATAGCAAAGTGGTATTTAATAGAGGAAAGGGGTATTTAATGTTCTGTATCTAATGCTTCCCATATATGAGAAGGAACACAATGATGCTCACTAGTTGGAAGGACTTTCTGCCACCACAGCCAGTTTGTTCCAGCTCTCCAACAGCCAGGTACCAGCCATACAAACTGTCTACATGACCTTTAACTGCAAAGCTGGGAAGAATATAAAGTTTAATGACTGAATTTCCTTCTGGTTAACTGTCACAGTTGCTCTGAACACTGTGCATCAAACAGGCCTAGAAAGTCTGCCAAGGGAGTCTTAAGTAGGAACTGAGCTAAAGAACCGAACAATCCAAACTCTGAATAGACACACAAAGAACACTGCTAAAATGTCAAGAGAATGACACAAGGTTTTCTTGGCAAGTATAAGCAAGAATTTAATGACAGTTTTCTCCCTAAAACAGTTGTAAGTGGAGGGTTTTCATTCATTTGGATTTCCTTTTTCTGGTAAGTAATACACACTACATTGATTTGTTGCATACAGCTTACCGGAGGGTTTTAGGGGTGGGGGTTTGTTTGGTTGGTTCATTGGGTGGGTTTTTTTCTGGTTTTGTTTGTTTTCTGGTTTACACCATTTTAAACGCAAAAAATTTTTTTAGTGTCATTATTGATCATATCTAGCACACAAGTCATCTTTATTCTGCTGCCTTGCAATAAAAATACTTGAGTATTCTCAGAAATTACTTCTCGCTGCTAGAATGTCTATAAAGTTGGGGTTTATTTAAGGCCCTGTGAGATTTGTCAGTACTATCTTCAACTTATATTTGAAGAAACTGAGGTGAACATAGCTGGATTAATGCCTAGGAGTTGCAAGTAAGACTTGCCTCTCAGCCCTATGATGAAGCAAGTTGTCATTCACCTGACAACTCCAATAATATGCCAGTAGATAGAAGAACTATTCAGGGTGATACATTTTTTGATACTAAATTTAGCGAGTTTTGCAGTGCATGTGTCAATACACAGAGTTCAGCAGCAGCAGCTGGAGTTACTACATAGTTCATTTTTGCCTTCAGACATTGCTGGCTTTTGTTCAGTAGCCTGCAGTTTATACAAAACTTGGCAGGAAACTGAAAAGTTTCTTCACTGACACAGGTGAGTGAATACTGAAAAATAACAAGGCTTTGTGTCTTGATAAATGTCTAGGTGAGGGGAACAGCTTTATTCTATTATACTGTTCTAGAGAGGAGTTAAAAAGAATTGTTTTGACCTTCCAGAATACTTTCCTTTTCTCTTTCTTTATTCCCAGTTAGGCTCTTTCCACGATTTGGAATTGAGGCCTCAGTTCCATGGGCATCCTACTCAGTGTAGGAGTTAAGACCTCCCACCCTCAGACTTTTGCTTCCATCTCTATTCTTGCCACTTCTAATTTTTCCAATAACAATTAGTGTGCCTTCATACTAAGCTGGATCAGCAAACTAGCCCAAGTTGAAAATGCTTCAATATTTTTTCCCCAGGATTATTTTTTAATCCACACTGATTTTGATTAATGTTTAGTGTTCAGCCATGTGGACAGCTGCACAAGAAATGGGATGTGAATGAAAGGACCGGGGTAAAGTCTTAGGTTCAAAATCTGCTTAATCAAGCATTTCTCCCAAGGAACTATGTCTTAAGGGACAAAATGTGAGTAACTAGGGAGAGAACTGAAGGAAAGCTTACAGCAGCCTTCCAGTATCTGAAAGGGGGCCTAAAAGGATGCTGGAGAGGGACTCTTCATCAGGGCCTGTAGCAACAGGACAAGGGGTAGGGGTAATGGATTCAAACTGAAACAGGGGAAGTTCACGCTAGATATAAATAAGTTCTTTACTGTGAGGGTGGTGAGCCACTGGAACGGATTGCCCAAAGATGTGGTAAATGCTCCATGCCTTGCGGTATTCAAGGCCAGGATGGACAGAGCCTTGGGCGATGTGGTCTAGTGGAAGGCGTCCCTGCCCATGGCAGGGAGGTTAGAACTAGTTAGAACTAGAAGGTCCTTTCCAACCCAACCAATGCTATGATTCCACTGTAAAAGGAAGAAAAAGAAGGAGAGAGAACCAGCAGTGACTGAGTACTTGTTTCACCTAAACGTATACAGATAAATGACTACCTATTTTTGTGACATCGATGCTGTTGACCCCTTTTGGAAGACTCTTTTTCTGAATTATTAGGAATTCTGTGAATCCCTATCCAATGAAAAATGCAATTGCTTTGTGTTAGCAATACTCTTGCTTCCTGTCACTTGAGCAAACTGAACGCCATTATCCTGATGAAACTCTTAAGCATGGTCTTGTAAATTGTTCATGCTTAAGCCCATTAAGAGCTCTACAAGAGACATGACTCGGAATATATTGGTGGAATGTACTCATTTGAATACATAAACAATCTGGAAATATGTTCAATGTGAACTAGTTTCTAAAGAGCTCTGAATATTAATTGCAAATACAATGTCATAAACCCATCTATTTGCAATTGTGTTGATGTTCATTGATTTTTCATTTCAAAAACTTCAGTTGCAGTATGATCATAGCAATACCCAGGGGGAACTGAGCCTCCAGTTTACACTTACAGACATACATTCTGTGCATTGCATTAAGTCTTTTTTTGAGGGGAGTTCTGGAGGGAATGCATTAAATTTGTTTCTGTTGGAATAGTAAGTTATAGAAATTGGAAGCTGAAGAAATTGCTTGGACCATCCCATAATACATATTTTTACCTTTAAATTGAGTTAACTTTTATTTAGAAGTTGTAGTAGAGGGTACAACTTCAGTTCATATGACCTGGAGCAAAAAATCCCAACTACTTTAATACCAGAAACATGTTATTTGGCTTATTGGGTAACTCTGGCACTTAAGCTCATGTTTTGCTTCCAGGTACTTCTTCAGCAGCTCATTCTTACCTCATGTAGACTGTGCTTTTCAGCAGTTAGCTGTCCTCTGTAACTGACCTGGGTTTTAGCCAGTTACTTTTTGCTTTATAGCTGGCCCGTAATAACAAATGTCATGACAACAGACCTCAGCACTTCCCAGATTTCCTTTAAAACAACTTTGGCCTCCTCATTCTTGACCTCATACCTGATCCTCACAAGAAACTACCATATATATATATCTTCCAAACATGACTCCTGGAAGTAAAACCTGTATGTAAGCTAGACACCAATACAGGACTTAATACAACTCATCTTGGTTCCAGAGTCTATATGGTACATGCCACTAGCTTTTTTGGTAAAATACCTATTACATCACCTTCCTTTACCTGCAAAATTGCCTTCTAATCCAGATGTATCAACTGTTTTGACCTAGACACTTGTGATTTAAGTCCAGCTGTAACTCAGTACCATGCAGCTGCTCTCTCACTCCTCCCCGTCCTCCCCTCACTCCCAGAGGGATGGGGAGGAGAATCGAAAGAATGCAATTCCCCATGGGTTGAGATAAGAACAGTGCCGTAACTAAGGTATAACACAAACCACCACTGCTACCACCAATAATAATATATGACAAGGGAAATAACAAGGGAAGAGAATACAACTGCTCACCACCCGCAGGCTGACTGAGCAGTGATCTAACCCTTCCGGGTAACTGCCCCCAGTTTATATACTGGGCATGATGTGCTGTGGTATGGAATACCTCTTTGGTCACTTTGGGTCAGTTGTCCTGACTCTGCTTCCTCCTGGCTTCCCCTCCTCCCTGACAGAGCATGAGGCTCAGAAAGTCCTTGGTCAGAGTAAACATTACTGAGCAGCAACTGGAAACATTGGTGTTATTAGCGCTGTTCCCAGGTCAAAAGTCAAAACCACAGCACTGCACCAGCTACTAAGGAGAAAAATGACTGCTACTGCTGAACCCGGGACAACACTAAACCCTAAATTTGTATTTAGTTTTGAAGTGTAATGCTTCTATTTGCATTTGAAGAAGGGCTTGTATGCCTGAAAGATTAGGCAGACTTTTACAGGAAGATGAATTTGAGAAATTCCTTGCACATCATTGGTAACAAGCAGGTGAAATATAAAACAGAGTTCATTTACCCCTACAATCTAGAAGAGGATAGAGATGAGTCTTCACTTTAAATTGGTTATTCAACATTCTTTCTGTTATGGCATTTATTTACAAATAAGAGCTCTCTTCTCACCATTCTGCCTTTGTTGCTACGAAGGACTCAAGGAACTGCTGGTGTTGTAAGACCGGAAGACACCACTGTTTTCCACAGCCATATGAATTCCAGCCTTACCCAATCTATTTTGATAACACTGGCAATTCTACTACAGTATTATCACCGCCAGGGCTATGGGCAATACTACTGCTGCTGTCACTCATGGAGCACCAAAATGAGGTAGATGTGTACAGCCTGTCAATGCTTCCTAAACCCGTTTCTCCTATGTTCTTCTCTGCATCACCAATGACTCTAAAGCATCCCTACTGCATGGAAGAAGTCTATTTATGGATCATGGTATTCAGGTCTTACTGATAACCACCGTTCTGCAGACACAGCTAATGACAGCAGTGCTTATCATCAGGATAAAACACAGAGCATGGTAGGCACCAGTCCCTTCAGAGGCCAGGTGAGCAGAGGAAGCTCCTGCCTTCTTCCCCAAGGCCTTTCTGTTAAAGAAGGGACGACGCCGATCTTCCCTCCGGGGCTGACCCCGAGCCCTGTCTACCCCTTCTCCTCCCCGGGCCCTAAACTCGCCGCTGCCCTCCCCTCTCCTCCAAGCGTGAAGGACCTTCCTTCGGTCGCAGCGGCGCAAAGTACAAGGGGAGGCGCCGCAGGCTGGCGGCGGGGCAGGGCGGGCCCCGGCCGGCCCGGCCCCCTCGCCCGCCTCACGCGGGACGAGGGTGTCCCACAGCCGCCCCGTCCCTCCAGCTGCCGCCACCTCCCCTTCGCGGTTGGCTCCGCAGGGCGGGAATGGCGGCTGTCCCCGCCCCTGAGGCAGCGCAGTGACCCGGCAGGCCCCACCCCGCTGCCTCCCCGGCGGGGCGGGAAAGGGCGGCCCCGCAGCCGCCCTATAACTCCCCGTTCGGCGGGCGGGAGGTAGCGGTTCCTCGGGAGCGGGATGGAGCCGGGAGCGGCGGCACGGCACCCCGCGGGGGCGCGCTCGCTGGGCAGAGCCCTGGCCGGTCCCCGCCCTCAGGAGTGCCCCGGGTGCCCCCCGGCCCCCGGCGGCGGCTCGAAGGCTGAGGCGCGGGTGCTGGTCATCAACACGGGGGGCACCATCGGCATGGTGCAGGACGACAAGGGTGAGGGGGCCCCGGGGGGGAGCTGGGCCGCGGGGGGGTCCCCAGCAGGGCGCTGGAAACCGGCCCTGGCGTGGGGTGCTGGCGGGCGCCGCGCCGGGGGATGCGCCGTTTGTTGGAGGCCGGGGCTGCCGCTTCTTTAACTGAGCAGCCCTGCTTTGTGGCCTCTCTCCCTGGCGCAGTTTGTGGTTCAGCATCCTCGGGTTTCTCGTAACTGGTACGAGCGACGCCAGAAGGGTGTGTGCCACCTTCTAATCCTCTGTTCCTACCAGCTAGTTATTTCGGTGGCTTGGTTGATAGGCATCCTTCTGACAAGTGAGCCTCACAGCTAGTTAGAGCAGGTTTCGGCGGAGGACAACGTGTTTCCTGAAGCATGAGTTCTCCCCTCTGCGCACTGAAAATGAAACAGGCTTAATCGTACCGTCCATGCGGTCTTTTTTTAGCCCTAAAAGATCACGTGCCTCGCATTCCCACTGGGAAGAGCGTGGGCTATTGGAGGTGATGGCCGTGTCAAGGATTTTCAAATAGTGACCTGACAGGCGGAGCTGATGCAAGAGAGGCAGCATGAATAGGTGCTGCCAAGTGTCCTAGAGAGTGAGATCAGATGCAGCATCTGTGCTCACGTGCCTCTGGGCAGGCTGCTGCTGCTCTTCAACCAGCTCCTGACTTCCTTCAAGAGATCATTGAGGAGTCCTACTTTACTGTGCGAGGGCAAGACTTACATTGATGAAAAGGCCGGACACGTCAAACGTCGTCCCACCACCTGAAAAGCGTTTAAGTTTCAGTATGGTGCTGGCATTTTACACAGAAGCTTCTTGGGTATACTTACAGGTATATGCTGTGTTTTCAGGTGCCCCTAAAACTAAACATCAGCAGGTAGGTGCCTAGACTCACCTAACACCTCCTCAGGACCCCAGTCAAGATGCTAGTTGAAGTGGCACCTAGGCACCACAAAGCCATTACTCAGTAGGCACACATCCCAAGGGATGCCAGAAGCATCAGCTAGCTAACGTATCTGGGAAAAGGAACGGATTTTGGCCAGCTCTGACTTGCTGCAGGGCTGTACATTTGCCAGCATTGGTATAAAGGGAAAAGGGGGGAGGGAAGCTGTCCAATTTTGATGAAAATCTATTCAATTTTCTTTTTCCTTCACTTGAAAGGCAGTGGAGCATCCCAGGGCTTCAAGAGCCTGTCTGTTTAGGTTTAGAAGCACAAGTACTTTGTGTTCCCTGCTACAGAATTTCAAGCCTCTGCCTGAAATACACAAGAGGCTTTGCCTCAGAGCTTCCTAGACTGGTTTGTTGGGTATTTTTCTAATACATACCCTTCCTTCTCAGAAGACGGTGTCTGGTTGATCCGTATTATTGTAGGGAAGATGCTCTGTGGGGCTGTTCTGCTTCAGTTTTGATGGCTGCCATCTTTGTGTTTATCAAAGTTGTAAAAAAAAAAAGTCTATATTTCATATAACATGTGTTGACTTTCCTCTCTCTAAATTGTTTATACTGAAATAATTTCCTACTTCTACTGACTCAGCTTCCTAAACACCTTTTTAAAGCAAATAAATTGAAATGACGTGTCTCATTCTTTTATAAATTAACTCTTTTTATTTTCTTCTGCCTAACAAGAGTCAATCATTAAAGCATGTGCAAACAATCTTGTAGTTATGATCCAATGATGCTGATTTGCTACATCCTGGTAAGTTTCAGCCTGCTTTTCATGCACAGACCTAACAGCAGAGCAGCCAGAGTACTTCTTTTAGAACATCTGGCAGTCTTTAGCATTCAGATAGAAGCTGGTGAAAGGAAAGGCAACATGCTTCAAAGGAAAGAACAGTAGATGCGCATTTCTTTTATTAATTAATGAATAGAAAATGCCTGTTTACAACCATACCTAGAATTACAAGTGTTTTATTTTAAGCAAGGTGGAAAGTAAGTAGCTCTTTTGAGCTGAATGAAACCAGCGTCTAATAGCAGCAACTGCTCAGAGTAGAGGGATCAAGCTAGGTTTCTACCTAATTTCTGTCTAGGCTTACAAGCTTTTTTATAGCCTTTCCACTTGCTGGGAGAAGATGGTTTCACTCTTAAAATCTGACAGTTTTGAGAGGGCTAATGTGTTCTGCAAGGAATATGTTCCTGTGCAGAGCAGCGCCCATATGCAATACTGATAAAATCACATTCCCTGGGCTCACTGTATATGTATGGAGTGATTATTTATCACCATGACACCTGGTTGCAAACCTCCCACAGAGGTTCTGCGGTTGACCTATGCACGTGTGGCCTCTCTGGCATGTCTTGGACCTCTTGGACTTTCTGCACACCTACAGGTTACTGTGCAGGAGTAATATCAGAGGATGGCTAGTCTGTTTCTGTTTGTGTGAGCTGAGTGACAACCAGGCTCAGTTGCAGACTCTCACTATTCATGTTTTTGCTGTCAAATAATGCATCTCAGTGCATTTTTTAAATTTCTTCCTTCTGTTTCCTACGACTTGCTTCCTCCTACGACAGCCTCTTTTGACGTATTGGTAGCTCATTTCAGAAAGACAGTCTTACTGCTCTCATTAGTGAGGTTACTGTGCTACTAATCTTTGCATCAAATTTGTGCTCACGTTTTCCTGGCTGGTACCTTCAGGAAGATTTAACGTGAAATATTGAGAAAAGGACCACCCAACAAATATAACTAAGCGAAGTGCCATAGGAAGGTTACTTCTCTTGAAATAGTCTGCCTGGGTAACTTAGTTAATTATGTGTCTTTTCTGCACATACTAGACTGCCAAAGGACTGACTGCTGTAGTCCAAACCTTTTTCTGTTTGAAACCTATCTGCATTTCTGAAAGCTCCAGCTACTGCAGCTGCAGAAATCAGTATTTTGGAGAACACTTTCTGCTCTTTTGCCTTTGCAAAGTATAGTTGTTACCTTTGGGATCTGGCACTGTAGATGTGTGTGCCATGTGTGTTGGTAATCCTATAAGTAAAAACTGGTTTAGTGAAGTTCTTTGTATTCTATAGCATGGAGAGTTTTTTAGGATTTGGGATGATGACTTCAGCATGCATTATGCTCCTTCTCCACAGTGCTTGTGGTTTCTCAGGTGCCGAGCCCCACAGACACAGCTGCATCAGACTTTATTCAGCTCCATCTTCTCTGCTGCAGTACAGGTTGTAGGATGTCTCCATTGGCAAGTAACTATAACTTACCTATGGAATCAGGGTGAAAAGCAGTCTCCTTGACTGGAGATAAGACAGAACCATCCTTGTTCTCCTCAATCACAGTTGCTTGTTTGCTGTTCTGCCTTTGTCCATCTGCTTTGTGATGCTGGGGACTGGCCAGCTAAAAGAGGACAGAAGTTGATGGGAGCTGTTTGGACAAATTGCACAGGCTGCCTCTTCTCTGCATGATTGAAGTTGCTTCAAATACTTGGTTAACAAGCTTGGCTCACAAAAAATGTTTTCCATGCATAATAAAGTAGAAGTATTCTTAAAGCAGTTGCACTTGAATTGTCCCATGTTTGCTTCTTGAAGCTGTAAAGCAGAAATGCATGCATACGTTTAGGGGACTGCATAGGTTGCAAGTGGGCAACATTCTGCAGAATGTCTTAACAAAAAGGTTTAAGTTCAGTGGAAGCAATTACAGAAAAGTCTTGACAGATTTGTGATTAAGAGATGAGAAAATGCTATTTATAGAGGAGGGATTTAAGAATCTTAACGTACATCAGCTTCTGGTTCCTGGAGCAAATACAAAAAGTAAAGAGTCTAATCCATTGTCAATGTTCAGAGCAAGATGAGCATTGGCCAAACAAGCATAATCAGAAAATACCCAGAAAACACTTGAAACTGGACTGAATTTCAGAGCCAAAATGAATCTGTGCCCAAGAACAGCAGAAGTGGCAATTTATGACTAAGCTAGGAACATCCTTAGTAGGAAAAGCAGGGATTATAGCTGAATGAATGAAACAACCAAAGCTTGAAAGCGTGTTAAGTGTATTTTGTAAAACAAAGTATTCTGGCAGGAATCCAAGCAAATCCACTCAAATCTGTTGCCATCCTGTGCAAAAGTTGGCTATGAGGAGGTTTGCTACTTCATTTAAGGCAAGCCAGGAGGGAGATTAGGGAGTTTTTAAGGATTTTTCTGTCAGTTTGGAAAGTAAATGGGTAAATGGAAAAAGAAATACTGCTGAAAATACTCTGTGGTTTGGAGTATTTATTGTTTGAAGGTGAAGCAAAAAAGAAAAAAGAAAATGCTAACTTGGATGAGAATCATGTTCAAAACAAACAAAAGAACTAGGAAGTAGGGCAGGATTACCTGGCTTCAAATTAGGAACAACTAGAGCTAGCAGAAGTAGGATAATGTGGTTTGAGAGTTTGTTTGCCATCTGAGCAGGTGGTATAAAACACATTCACTGCAATTAGACTGAACTGGACAGTAAGACTAGTAGGATCTTGAAGTCAAGAAGGAAGTGCCTCTGATGGAAGTTCCTTGAATGAAAAACATCCCAAAAAATCAGATTTAAAAAAACCAGGGTGGCTTTTGACTGTGGATGCCAGGACTGTTGCTGTCATTTCTGAAACAAGGTACTGGGAGATGGGATGCAAGTTAGATCCACAAGTGCAGTTGCTTCTATGATGCTGAGGATTGTAACATCGAAAATGTACATGTCTTTCTGGCTAAGAGAGAAGGGCGTGTAGATGCCTTTTGTAATACTTGGTTGTAACCAGGACACTTGCAGATCCAGTGAACACTAAATGTTCTTAGGCTAGTTTGAGGGACAGAAGACTTATAAAATTAGGCCTAAAATTAGGGCCCCTACCACAGAGAAAGACACCATCATGACCAGGGAAAGGGTGAACAGACCTGAAGATGCATCCACATATTTTACTTTTTCTATTCAGCAGCTTATGCACATTCTCTACCTCATGTCAACTGAGATGCTTAGTCATAAACCCTCTTGTGGAAAGTACCTGTTCAAGAGAGTGATTAGAGCACTTAAGACTCTGGGAAGCTGGCGTTTCTCTATCTCTACATACAGATAGAGAATCTGTATCAATGTGCAGTACCTACTGTGGGGTTTGATTTAGCTTTTTCTTCTATTTTTCTCTCTGGAGATGCTATTGCCATTGCTAGACATAACATACAGCTTCCTACTACTACTTTGATGTTTGTGCCAATACTACTGTAGGCTAAGAAATTTTAAGTATCACAAGTTGATAGTACAAAGTAATGTTCAGTGTTTTGTAAGTCTTCTACCTCTTTTTCTGCCACAGGTAGAGAACAGCTGTGGCAAATAGGAAAGAAAGTGGTTGCTTTTTTGCTACAGTTGCAAAAATTGGCTTCCTGCCCTTACTGATGATTGGTATTTGCACACAATTAAAACCAGGTAGAATATAAATATTTCAAATGGAGGAGATTTTTAACATTGTTTCTCTTAAAATATGGTTTTATTCAAGTCAAGAAAAGTATAACTGTACAGAGATTTATTGGTTATATCTGATTTTTGTGTTCTGAAACTGTGTAACTTGACTTCTTCCTTCCTTACTGTGCCACTTGTTTCCTTTCATCTGTGTGCCATTATTGACTTCCTTTATTCTTTATTTTCAAGGGCTTGCTCCTGAGGCAAATAAATTAGTAAGCAGCTTGAAAACAATGCCAATGCTGCACGATGAGGCATATGCCCAGGAAACAAAACTGAACAGCTTCCACGAATTTCCAGAAAACACACTGGTGCTCCCGTAAGTATGTTTTCTTTGGGGAGTGGAAGGGTTAGAAAGTATCTTGTTAATCTTCAGGTAATTATATCACCAAACTTTAAATATGAGGAATCCTTTATGAGATTAGCAAAAATGCTTAAGTTGACTTAAAAGGAAAAAGCCTGTTGTGCCTGTTTTGATATATTTGCAATGAAGTGTTATACAACTGTTTGAGAAATAACTTCTAAATTAGGCAACAAGTAACCATTCTGGTAGCTTAGTCCTGCATTTTATTCTTGTATTGGGTATTAATTTGCTACTGTGCAAGCATGCAAACTTTCTATAGAAACTAAGAAAATGGTATATACAGTTCTGTGTGAATTACCTTCAGCATATGACTGAAAAAGTAGCATCTAATTAAAGTGCCTGTGAATGGGTCTCATGCTTTAATTGTGCAGGCCTTCTGGTTTTTAAAAAAACCTAAAAGCTGATTGTCTTTTCCAAATTTATGCAACATTATGGTAATAAGTGATGGGCTTATGATTAATCTGCATCGCTTCTTAACTGTTGGACAATGATTAATAATCTTATAAGTTTTATTTAGAGGGCAGTATGCTAATCTGAGATATTCCTCAGCTGTGCTGAATGATTGTACCCCTGTAAACATGTTAACTTTGCACAAAGGATGATTTTACACAGTCATTCAAATATTAATGGATCTATAGCTGTTTTGCTATAAAAGTAAAAATGGATATTCTTTCATCTTTAAGGGGAAAATCAGGACATACAAAGAAATCGTAAGGTTTATTAATTTCTTTCTATTTTGTATCGAGGTCTCTGTGTAAAGCTTTTAAAAGTAGCCACTTAAAAGGCAGATGGCAAGAAAAAGGGGAAAGGGAAAGGAAATGAACTGGCTGGTGGAATAGTATTGATATGAACGTGCAGTTTGTGTTAAATGAGATGGTAATTCTAAGAAAAATGTATCTCTTACAATGCTGTGTCTGTAACTGAGCAACTTTTAAAGACTTTAAGAGATTTGAAATATAACAAAACTACAGTAATATACACGTTTGAATCCTAAATGTAGCTCTTCTGGCACATCTTTCCCATAAAGGGCAGGAAAGCTTAAAACAATCATTCCCATCAAAACCTGAGGTTTAAAAACCAATCTTGTCTTGTTTTTTTGGCTCTGCTGAGTGCCGTTTCTGGAGGTTGGTCATGGCAATAGGCCATTTTCTCTTTCGTGCTAGCCCAGTGATATTTTAACTAGGAGGCTGAGAAATTTTGTGTTTCTGAGGGAAGAAAACAGGGGTGTTTTGTGAACTTTGTATATTTGTGCGATGACCTTGACCTAAGAGGAACAGTATGATGTCTTTTTAGAGAGAGGCATCAGAAGTCGTAGACTGCATTCGTCTCTGGTGTCAGTATGTTGTGTTTTATTTAAATGTCACATCCTCAGGGGAGCTTTCTTTTCACAGATTTTCAACTGACTTCCAAAGTTACTCTTAGCATGTGTGAATGTGATGTCCAGCAAGGCAGTTTTTCATATGAAGTCTAACTTCTTAGGTACAGTATGTCAGCTGGTATGAAAACCCCCCTACACATTGTTTAAATGCTCTCTATGCTGTACACAACTGTCTTGCAGGCCTCAGAAATGGAGTAGGTCCGCAGATTTTATTAGCTGATGAATTGATAATTGACTCTTGGGTTTGCATGTTTTATGTAGCTATAAATACATACATAATAGCAAGTGGGGACAAAACAGTCTTGCAAGTGCAAGGTAATCAACTTCGCTGTGCACTAATCACCTGATTTCTTTTACACATCTGTGTAATATTCTGGTCTTTTCTGAAGCCTTTGACTGTCTTCCGGTATAAATGTTGAAGTATCTATCACAGTTACAGCTGGCAGGGAACTTTCCATCATTCAGGCAGTGGAAAAGCATTAAGAATGCTCTGAAGGTGATCCTGTTAACCATGCTCCCGATGGCTCTGCCTGGAAGAGTGAGTAGAAAGGGCAGAGCTGGCCTGCTAGCAGTTTTTTGTTAGCTGTTCATTGGCCACTGCATTGCTAGTTAAGAACACATTCCAAGTAACATAAGAATGGGTGAAAAAGGTTGATATTTTATCCTCTTCCAAGTTTCAGAAAGATAGCAGAAAATAGTAATACTGAGGATTTTTTATTATGCCAAACCTTAACTGCCAAGTTGACTTCTATGTAGCTGATTTTATTCTGAGAGGTTATAAAGTAAACGTGGAGAATTGAATTAGTTTTGTGGGGTATGAAACACATGCTTTGTACGCAGTCCATCTGGCTGGCAAATCAAAGGTCTTTGAAGAGTCCAATTTCTTGTGATTGCCAGATGGAGAAAGGGAGACCTATGGTCCCTGGAGGCAGGAAGAGCAGACAGCGTGCCTAAACCTGGGACGATCCCACTGTGATTCCGTAGCCATCATCACCTTTGATATGTCTCCTCCAAATGGCATCATGTACCTTTTTAAGCTGAGTGTCTAGACACTCTTAATCTTTGGTCTCCATCTGCTGGGCAACACACTGCATGAGGTTTGAAAGTATTACATTCCTCAGCCTGACAGGTACTTTATCCTATTGCCTGACTATTTGGTTTTGTTTTGGTTGGGGTTTTGTTTTGGTTTGGTTTTGTTTTGTTTTCTCTTGCATAGTTCCTTTGTCTTGTTTTTATTCTACTTAGAGCAGTATTTTCCCAGCTGTCAAGGTTGCACTTGTGGCCAGTAATTGGTAGCCAGTGAGTTGTTTATATTCCTGAGGCCTTGTTTTACACCTACGCCAGTATTTTACTACCTTTTCTACTATCACATGTTTAAACTCCACATCATAACAAGAGACAGATAGTACCATATAGCAAACTTTAGTAACACGGTGACAACAGGCCTAATAGGCTGGGGCTGGGGTTTGACAGAGTTAGCCTATTACTAGCGAAGCAACAGTCTACTTGAAGATCTTAACTAACCAAGAGAGCTTTTTCTGTAATCTGAGGCCAGAGTAACTGAGAAGAGTGGGTATTCTAAAGGCCACAAAAATGAATTCCAGACATAACACTCTTAAGAGAAGATATCCTTTGTGTTAGGGAAGGTTATCTATTTATATTTATCAAAGGAACAGAAAGTTGTTGCAACTCTTCTGTTGACCCCCTATAAAACTCGGGAGCTTTATATGTTCCTCTCAGTAGCTTGTGAAGGATTTTTAAACCTTAGGGCTTTGTATCAACTTTTGTTAGAACTCAGTTCCAAACTTAAACAAGTAAGTCTGGGTTCTTCTTTTCTGTCTTTAGTTTTGCCAGCCCCTCTCCACCTCTCAAATTATATTTATTATTAAATTAAATTTAAGGATTTGTGCTTTAAACCACTTCAACCTATGAATTTATAAGATTGGAACTTAATGTTCCAAATTGAAGACCATTTTTTTCCCATAGACTTGGGGGATGGGGAAGAAAAAAGTGAAAACTACTGATTCAAAGAAAAAATGAGCTGATATTACTCTAATAATTACTTTCTTTTTTTTCTAATTCCCTTTCTTAGTGTCTCTAAGCAAAACAAAAGGATTTTTTACACAATCCTGGAGCTCTCGCCACTGCTTGATTCTTCCAACATGACTCCAGAGGACTGGGCCAAAATTGCAAAGAAACTTGAGGTACTATGGTGAGGGATAATAATTCATTTGTTGCTTAAACAGAACCATCAGTTTATCAAGTATACTTAGCAAGATAAAACAGTTCACTGGTGCTATACATATGGTATATATTTATTTAAAACGCAAATGCTATGTGCCTTGCTTAGTTACTTGCAAAGTAACAAGTGTTTACTTGTAAGCGTGCTTACAAGGCCTGCCAAATTTTTTGCTTTTGAAAATGTGGTAAACTCACTAAAGTTTCATAGTTCATGAATAAAGTTGTATAGTACAGAATTATGACACAATAAGCCAGGTCATAATTCTGTACAAGAAAATTAATAGGAAAATTGCAGCTATGATTGAATGAGGTATGTAGTATGTAGGTTGATACATTCTAAAACAATGACTTAAATTCACTGTCCAAAAACATTGAATAAAATCCTTAGCTGTAGGTGACTTAACTGAAGGTGGTTTAATTGCTCATCATTTCAGTATTCATATAGCTTACTAGTTGGCTATTGATGTAGGAAATAATTTCAAGTCTTTATGCCTTTCTTATACTGGACACAGATGGACTTGACTAGCTTTGGCTTTGCAGCCAATAGAAAAATGCTCTCATGGTTAGGTTTCCCACACTGGGAAATGTTTAAAGCCTTGGATATTTCTGCATGTATAGATAAAATTCATTACATCCTTCTCTAGCATCAGAAAAACAGCATTTCTGTCTCTGTGTCTGAACTTAGCTATGTGCTTTTAAGAAAGCAGAAATGTGAAATATTTAAAATACTTCACACCAGGAGTTCATATGTAGCTGTTAGAAATAAATAACCATGGGCCTACTAAGATACTGCTCTTCCATTCCTGCTCACTCTGTGATAGTGGGATTTATAGTGTAGATTTCCTTCTTCAGCCAAGCCATAGCAATGCATGCGAACAGTGTAATAACACAGGGAACGATGCTGAAGATTCAGGGAAGAGTCCTTCACCCTTAGGTACTCTAGTCCTGGAACCACAAAACTAGGGATGATGCTACTCCCATTGAATTCATCTTGCCTGGCCAGGAGGAGCTGGTGTATAAGTGGAACTCCTCTAGGATAGAGCAGGGCTACAGCTAGGAAAAGCCCATGGCCAAGAGTAGGAGGTGTCAATCCCATGCTGAACAGGAGAGATTTTACCTTTATTCCTTAATGACATATTAGTTTTATTAAAGAAAAAGTGTTTCTTTCTTGTACATGGAATGCAGCTTCTCTGTATGTAGAAATACCCAGTTTGTGTCATCCAAGTGAAATGTGCTGAAAAAAGAAAAAAACCCCAAACTTCTTCAACTGTCCACCTTGTATAGGTACTTCTACTTCATGTTCGTCTTAGACACATACTTAGCAAAGCTTTGTGCTTTGTGCTTTTGACTGTCCAGCTGACATTCTGAGGTATTTCTGTAGGACATCTCCTTAATAGCTAGCCTAATCTTTTATATTATGAAGTTTAAACCAGGCTATGTTCTTTCATGTCTAATAAGGTACATAATATTTGTGAGCATACTGGTTGAGTTAAAGAAGACAAGTTGCTATTTCTGTGATCTTAGGCCTTCTTGAAACTTACCTTGTTACTGCATTGTTGAATATCTATAGCATGCTTTTTGCATCATTCTGTAGTTTGCACTACAGAAAGATCTTGTAACACTGGCTGTTGTTCAGCTGGCTAACTTGTTAGAGATAAACAGAAATCCCCTGAAACTTCCAATAGGTAACAACGTGTGGGCATGAGTAATAGTGAAGAAATAGCAAAAGAACGAGTAGAAATCTGCAGGTGAGTTTGGAGGTGACCTTATTATCAGGAGATGCCTGAGATTCAGGAGATGCCTATGTGCCTACCATAGCATAAGAAGTATAATTAGAAAGAAATCATGTTCAATTCTATGGCACACCCATTTTTGTCCCACACTGGCACTTCATAGATCTGCTTAAACTTCTGTGTAATCCTTTCCATTTTCCCAAATTACATCAGAGACATCACTGTCTCTCCCTACAGTGTTTACCACTTGCATCTTTCATGGTAAACATCAACTCAAAATTGAGGAGCCAATTCCTTTTTCCTCCAAAAGCCTTTATTCTAACAGGATGAGCTGTGTGATTTATGTCTTAACATTAAAAAAAAACTCCTGTGTGCAACTGTATGTAGATTGAAGTTGTTATAAAATTACTTTGTGCATCTGCATATGCCTGATAGTCTAAGGGACTTCTCAAAAACAAGCAAGTGTATGTACATTAACGAACAAGAGGAAGCCTCTTCATCTGTTTTTGTTGCAGTCGTGTACTGCTCCAGAAGGGATGACTTTTTAACAGAAGAGGGCACTCTTACACTGGCAATTTGCCTGTCTGCCACCCGGATTAAATGGATTTTTTTCTATATGCTATGATAGCCTTGCTTTGCCTAATCTGTTCCTGTAAATGGTGTAATCCCTCAAGTAAAATCGGCAGCAAGGAATCAGACTATACGACTAATTTGCATATGTTAACATTACTGTTTAAAGCCATTGCTAAGCTTTTCTTAATTAGCAGTCTTCTGGTTTTAAAATGCTGCATTAATATGTATACATTGAAAAACCCCTTTGACTGTTCTGTAATTAGAATTGCTGGCTGTAGTGCTTAGTGTCCTGTTAACCCTTAATTGCTTTCAAACTGATAACTTTAGGAGGAATTATGTGTGTAGCACCCTTTAAAGTATTGTGCTGTTGCTTGTATCAGTGGAAGTGATGCAGTATTTAGTTCACTTGCTGATGCCAGAGCATTGCTCTAACAATGTGAAAACTTCTCAATCTCCAGGAGCACTACGAAAAGTATGATGGTTTTGTGATCCTTCATGGCACTGATACCATGGCCTATACAGCTTCAGCCTTATCCTTCATGTGTGAGAATCTGGGTAAAACTGTTGTTCTGACAGGATCTCAGGTAACGGACTTAATTTGAAGGTGAAGTCAGAAGACTCATTTTTGGTTTTTATATGCAAAACTAGGTAGTATCCCGACTGTCACTGTACAGTTAAGTAGTGCAGGGCAGGCCTCTGGCCGGGGTGAATGGTCACAATGCTGATAGAAATTAGTGAGAATTGGCAGGCTCACCAGCTGAGGATCTGCCTCATAATTTTATCATTAATGACTTTCCAACTCTGTACCAAATCAGACCAGTAGTTCATTATGGCTGGGGCCAGATGCTTCAGAGAAAGATATAAGAGGCTGTCATTGGCCATTGTGTATTAATCGGTTTATATGAGAAGCATCTTTCCAGCCTCAGGTGGCTGCTGGTTGTTAGCTGTCTTTTTTTCCTTTAAAACCCCGAGGCTTACTACTTCTTACTTCATCAGTTGTTATCTTGTTGCATTCTTTATGGTTTTTTTAATAATCCCTAAGCATTAGATGCACTTTGATCATTTCTGTTCCATCGGACATGGTGTGTTTCCTTTCCTCTAAAGACCATATTTGTTAATTTTCATTCTCTCAGCTGGAGATCAGCTCTTTGCATATTGTCTGAGGGGGAGGGGTTGTCTTACTAGTATAGCTTGCTTGAGTGTAAAATACAGCTCTAATCACAAAGGAGAGACGAAACATCACACTGTAGAATTCCCCTCCCCATCTCATAACTTCCCTTTCACATGTGGTCTATTTGAAGTCAAAATACAAAAGTCTGGGAAGGAGTAGGCTCCCGCTTACTGTCTTGACATGGGGCAGTTGTGTTACATCATATTCAAGGTTTTACTTTCTTTTTGGCTTTATTGTTTGGAGATCTGCCTGACATATGATCTAGCAATGGAGCGTGCGTTTTTTTTTCATTGCTGAAAGGAGCTCTGACTCTGTTAATAAAGAGACAATCTGAAAAGACGTGGAAGTCATCACTCAGCAGACCAAATTTCTGGTTTTAATCTTGTCCTTTTCTGTCAGTTATAACCTGCTGGCTCAGTTTTTCAACACTATGTGGAAGGATGGTGCAAAAGAGCTGTTGTGAAGCCTGTAGTGGCAGTTCTGCATGATTTGGGGCTGTTGCTTTTTCTCGGCACAATCCTTTCTCCCATGCTCAGTCACCTTAACTACGCCTGCTTCTATTTTTATATTTTCCCCGAATCAGTCATTTAATCTGCTTAATTGCACTGGAATCATCTCTATATTAGCTTTTAAGAACTTAAATTATAAAAGTCTGTTAAGCACAGAGGAAAATCCTGCCATCCGCTGCAGTCTAAAATAGTTTGGATTAAGAAGGAAACTTTGTCATGAATCATTGCTAGATAATTTTTTCATGTATTTGTATTGCATAAGTTGGACTCTTTTTTTCTGCTTTGTGGGCTTTACATAAGGGTCAGGGTGTAATTTCCGTCTCTGTTCTTCAGGTGCCCATATACGAACTGCAGAATGATGGCCGAGCCAACCTTCTGGGAGCACTGCTGTTTGCTGGGCAGTTCGTGATTCCTGAGGTCTGTTTGTCTGCAAAGACTGTCTCAGAAGCTGCTTTTCTCCCTCTAGCCAGGACACATACTTACGTACTCAAAATATCCGGTAGACAGTAACGAATTGCACTTAAACAGGAAGATAAATGGATTCTTCTGAGGTTACAGGCATTTCCATGGCAAAGCACATGCTGTTTTCTCAAGACTTACATCCCATTTTGCCCATATGCAGTCTATGAAGACTGTCAAGTCTGAAATGTAGCTTGCAGCAGACTTGAAATCAAAGGTTTCCTTTCAAATATCTGGGATCTGAAGCACTTGTAAGTCGGTTTTTAGACTGAAAGTTACTTTGAAGTTCTAAAGTTGCTCTAGAACTGGTAGAAGTGTCTTTAAGCTCTAGTTCCTGAAGCGTCAAGGATGATACATCTACTGTACATGGAAGAACCTTCATGGTCTCAGCACCCTGCCTTTAAAGATGTTGGTGTTGCACAGTCCAAAATCAGACAGAAAACTAGCCAGATTACACCTCATTTCATTTTTGCCATGCTCTCAAAGCCAGTTCTTATAAGACAATAGCAACAGCTGCTTGGCCAAGATCTTCATAACTAATAACTTTGAGGTATCTCTTTTCCTTCAATTTTCAATTGACAGACTTTAAGGATCTTGAGAAGGAATCTATTTACGTGTGGTAACGCTCTTGAAAGTTCCCCTCATTTTCAGCAGGCCTTGTTAAGGTTTTACACTCTGAATTTAGATATAACTGATGAACTTACTGAGAAGTCCACACTGTTTCTTTCTTCTGTCTCTGAAGTGGACTCAGGCACATTTGCTGTCTCCTAGACTATGCCTCATGAGAGGATTACGAAACTAGTTAGCTCTTAACTTGTTTTGTTCTTAAATTCTTAAACCAATGTGTGACAGATGTGCCAACTCTTTCTGAAAGGGTAAGAGTTGTAAACATCTACTAGCCTCTGAGTTGCTTTAAAGATTCAGAAAACACTTTATAAAGGATGAACTATGGTATTTATCTACAGCATCTTCTAATTACTGGCTTATTCATAGACCTGTTTCTTTACTTGTCTTGCAGGTGTGCCTGTATTTTTATAATAAACTGTACAGGGGAAATAGGGTGACTAAGGTGGATGCTGCAAGTTTCAATGCCTTTTCCTCACCTAACCTGCCTCCACTTGCAAATGCTGAGGTTGATATTACAAGTAAGCAACATCATCTCTTAAGCCTTGTAATGTATGCCACATGCAATAGAACACTAGCTGAGAAGAATCTGTGTCTGTGTAGTTGGAATACTGTTTTAAACTCAAAGTCTTTGAAAGCCTTGTAGCTTGCCTCCACTTTACGTGTTCTGAAACTGTTTAAATACTAGTAAGACAGAATTTATGACTCAACTGCATTTATCATTGAATGTAGATGTGAGCTGGCTAGACTGAGTTTGACTAAAAATCCAGACTAACCAGAGGGAATGTTGTCCCTGTGTCATGGAAATGCTTGCTCTGAAGATAAAAATGAGGGAGTGAGGACTGAAAGAACAAAGAATTTAATCTTGTTAATGACCATGCTGGGCTCCAAAATCAGGCAGAAGATTGCAGAGTACATGCAGCTTCCACAGATTCTGTTTTATTCATGTCACTGTGTAAGATGTTTTACTGGATATGTAGGAACTGTCTAAACTGCAAGCACACTGAAAACAGCAGACCCAGAATATGCACTGGGTGAAGTTTTTTTTCCCCCAAAGTTACTCAGGCTCCCTGTAATTCCTATCTGTCTGGTTTTTTAGGAGGGGAAAAACTGCATGAAGATTTCAGTATCCATTTGCAAAATCATTATCACATTTGGTGTCTGTTCTTGAATAAATTACACCCTTTATATGAAGAGAGGAGACACATTTGGTATCTAGCCAAATGAGGAGTTGTACTAAAGGACAGTTTTAAATCCATTACGTTATGCAAGCTGGTTTTGGATAGGGTAGATATACTAAAAAGGAGTAGCACTTGGTGACAATCTCCATTATCACAAAAAATAGAAATACGAGGGGGTTCCCATATTCTTTTGCTAGGTGCTATTAGTGTAGGAGATATAGCCCTCTGCCATGCAGCATTCCATTCTGAATGGTTTTTACTACTAAAGAGAGACATTCTGCAATTTGGAAAAATAAACTTATCCCTTCCACCTAATGAGTGGATGTTATTTAAAGTTTCAGGATCCAAGTGCTGTGTTTGTAGCAGCCAGATACAAACTGAGGAAGCCTGGGAAATACTGTAGTGGTCCATAAGACATCTCTCAGAGAGTCTGCGACTGTTGTATTACTGTGCTGTGTCCAATTTAGTATATGCGAAATCAAGAGGAGTACTTTCAGTTGACTGCTGCAGTAAACTGGGGAGAATCTTCTTTCTTGGGTTTTTATGAACTACATCAAATAGGGTATAAATAAATTCCATTTACTGACTGATCAATAATGAAATCAAGCTGTAAAATGTTTGCTATTTCTTTTTTGGATTTAAATGAACTGTTCTGTGATTCCTTGCTTATATTAGAAAAATGAAAAAGTTATTGAGTATTTCCCTTGGCCCGTATTGGGTCCCATTATATTTTCAGCAGAATGCCTCATCGAGATCAGTGGGGATTTCTGATTTAAAAACTGCTGGTGTGATAGGCTCTATTTTTATTTGTTTCAGTTGATTACCCAGTTAGGGTAGCATCATTTATCCAAGATGATGGTGTCAGTATTGAAGGATTGTTTCATTTGGAAAAACTACAGTTTATAGTATGGGCAAACTAATAGTGATGCTTTATTTTGTCCAAAGTAATTGTTTGAAACATAGCCGTCTCCCTTGAGTTTGCTTGTTCAATCCTCATATGAAGCTTTCACAGAGACAAGGAACCACTTGGGCTTTTCAAAACAAAACAAACAAATCTACCATCTTTTAACCCTTTGTCCTGGTTAATGCCCAGTTGGCAAATCAGCCATGCAGCTGTTCACTCACTCTCCCTCTTCATCCCCCCCGCTCCCAGGGGGATGGGGAGGAGAATCAAAAGAATGTAACTCCCATGGGTTGAGATAAGAACAGTGCAGTAACTGAGGTATAACACAAACCACTACTGCTACCACCAATAATAATAATGACAAGGGAAATAACAAGGGAAGAGAATACAACTGCTCACCACCCACTGACTGATACCCAGCCTGACTGAGCAGTGATCTAACCCTTCAGGGTAACTGCCCCAGTTTACATAGCGGGCATGACGTGCTGTGGTATGGAATGCCTCTTTGGTCAGTTTGGGTCAGTTGTCCTGTCTCTGCTTCCTCACGGCTTCCCCTCCTCCCTGGCAGAGCATGAGACTCAGAAAGTCCTTGGTCAGACCAAACATACCTGAGCAGCAACAAGAAACATCGGTGTTATCAGTGCTGTTCCCAGGCTAAAAGTCAAAACCACAGCACTGCACCAGCTACTAAGGAGAAAAACGACTGCTACTGCTGAACCCAGGACACCTTTTTTTTATTCTTTTTTTTACAAATGACTTTGAATAATATGCCTTAATCCTTCTGTAGACAAGGCTGACTCTTGCTGCTTCAGCATTATGAAGAGAAGCCTGAGGATGCCAGGAGTAGGAGGCCATGTGCAGAAACTCTTCCTCAGGCTTCCTGGTTCTAACAATGCTGGGAACGAAAATTCCAGAGAAGCAGAGGAGGAGAGGTGACAGAATGGGATGTAATGGGATCATGGTTTGGTATACAGGAATAAGGAGAAGACATGCTCTTTGAGGCTAAGCATATTGTGTAAAAGCAATGATTTACTTAAGAGCCAAAGAGGAGAGGGAGAAGCTTAATTCCTTTACCTACCCTAGCTGTGGCTCTTTTGTTCATTTTTGGTTTCCATACTTCACTCTGTTACCTCTTCAGATGAGGCTCCTAGTAGATTTTTGATCCTATCAACCAGCTGTGTTCTTGGCCAGATCCTAAAACACCTAGGAGTCCCATTATCCAGCTTTAGATGAGCAAGTGTGTCAGCTTCTTTAAGACTTTCAATTTAGCACAAGAAAAGCCTGGAAGAAGTTAGCTCACTCCTGAGATGAATAAGAAACCCAGTGCCAATGGGCAGTACTTTTGCAGGAGAATCAACAATCTTTCTATGAAATGGGCAGTATAAGAATAGCAATAAATATTTCAAAAATCTTAAACTGAAAAGACCTTGCCTTATTTCTCTCATATTGTGAAAAAAGGAGAAACAAGGAGGACTATTTGACTTGAAATGTGCAAAGATTCTCAGTATATTTCATAACTGGTTACTCTTCTCTGTTCTTGATTTTCCTAGTGAAGCATATATGAAACTTGCTTTCTTCATCACACATTCATGTAACTTCTTGGAGTGGTGCACATGTTCAGGACTGTGTGATGAGCAACATAGCTTGTGCAGGGGATGAGCAGAGCCTGGACGACTGTGCATGTAAACGTGGTACAGCAGCAGCAGCGGAAGGTTAGAAGGCGCTTTTGGCCTTGTCTACCCACCAATCCCATTGGAAAGAAGCTATTTGTCACTGGCCAAGTCTGTGTCGTGTTTGGCAGTTCTAGTTATTTATAGTAAGAAACCCAAGTCATTTATATATTAAGGCAAATGCCAGCTCTCTTCAGTGAAGTGCTTTTGGTTCCCCTCTCCCTTGTAAGTAGGCATGTTGATTCTTGCAACACCACCATTCAATTTCAATATTAATTTCAGAAGGTGTGTGTCGATTGTTTTTCAACAAACTGCCGAAAAAGGGGGTCGGTGGTGTTTTCCCTCCTTCAGGAATTTGCACTCATAGGTCGGCCTGCACTCCCCACCCCTTGGCTGTCGCCATGAATCATAATGAGCGCCAGGGCAGCTTATATAATGGTAGGGCTCGCCCGTAGCCCTGCAGAGAAGGATGAGAAGAAAGCGTTGCTGTTGTCTGGAGCTCTGCAATCACAAAAAGCTGTATTTCTTGTTTGATTTCATAACTCGGAGTTCAGTCACCACTCCTAAGGGAGGTGTCGCTCTTAGTTGCTCCTCTCCCATTATAATTTGAAACCTACATTGTGGCGTAGGTGCTGTTTAGCAATGGGGGTGGTGGGCGGTGGTGTGTGTTGCTGCTTTCTAGACTGTGTAGAGCTGCTTTTCTCTTCTATTTTTAAGTCAGGTTGATGTTTTTTCTGCACTGTGTCACCGTAGTGGGGGTGTGTGTGTGTGTGCGCGCGCGTGTGTGTGCGTGAGAAAGAGAGAGAGAGAATAAAGCTCAGGATGATAAGGATGGAATTTTTTGAGCTGTAATTTTAAAAGCTGTAGTGTTTGGTAGGGAGGGGGAGATAGGAAACAGTGGAGTATTTTTTATGTGATGGTTTTGTTTGGAAGAATAAACAAAAAGCCTTAATATCTTGAATTCAGTCTCCTTGAATAATGCAATCTTTTCTATCACAAGCCATTTTGGATACAGTATATAAATAGCCATTGCCTCTTTATATAGTTACATTGCTTTATAAACTTCCTTTCTGCTGTGCAACACTAGTAGCTACGTTACGTTTCTTCTTCAGGTTTGTATCAATATTTACATAATGCTGTACACAATACCAATTAAAATCTTTACAAGCACAGGCCATCAAAGTCACAACTGGTTACTGTTTTCCATTTTGTGCCAAAATTGAATATCCCTAATTAGTCTCTTATCCATAGGATAAAAAACTGTTATGAACACCAATGCATGTTTTTTTGAACTTTACCTGCTTGTATCTGAGTTTCTTATGTAAGATCTGTTAGTGATTCCTAAGATTTTTACTTTTTTCTTTCTCTTTTTTTTTTTTATTTATTTAACAAAAGAAGATTGCTGTAGATTATAGGCTGCAAGATAGCTGGTTTATTCAGTGCAATAGAGATACTTGAACTTAGCTATGCAACATAAATATTCTTTCTTTTTATGGATGTAGTCTTTGAGATGGAGAATGCAAAGAGTGTGGTCTGAATTTTTTTTCCCTGCATGGTGCTCTGTTTCACAACAGTTCTGAATAAAACTGAGGTGAAGTTGGGCTTTTATGTGTATTTGTTTGTCTTTGACTTTTGCATTGCACTTGCCTTTTGTTCTGCCTTTTAGACTCTTGTCTAATGGAAAACTGACATTTGTGGAGTCTGCAATGCCAAGCATGTTACATGGGCTGATGGGGTTCATGACCAAGAGAATGTTAACTCGGGGGCAATCTTTCTTGTGTTTTTTTAATATAGCTTGGAATTACATCACTGTACTATGTCTGCATGCATTACATTTATCTTAAAGAAGATAAGGTTTTTGGTAGAGCGTACTTCAAGGGTACAGGTATAGGCCTGGTATAGGTCTGACTTCTGAACCTATTCTCTGATCTCCCTCCTTGGTGTTCTACTTTTGGCAGTATCTTAGTGATCCATGCCAAGGCAGGTTCCCTCAGTTCATTCTTCAAGTTCGCTACAGGCATTAGCGATGCTAATAGTTGCCAAACTTAGCAGTATGCTTTTGTGAAGTTTTGGCAGGGACTCCTAGCTTATGGAGGATAAAGGAAAGAAACCTCTAATACAATTTTATTGCCATCCCTTCTTATAGAGGAGCCTGCTTTTAAAGAATTAATCTGACTGTTAGAAGGTTGAAAGGATTGGATTTATTGCTAAACACTGCTGCTCTTAAAACACAGTGCTTATGAACCAGTGTAGTTAGCCAGGCCTATGAACCTCAAGCAGAACAAATGCACAGCTTTCTGCACTACCCTGTACATCCTGCATGCCTCTAACTCACTCTGAAAAGCTCATGAAGACCTCTGAAAGCTCCTTGGCTAACTACTAAATCCAGCCAGGTGGTTTCAGAACAGTGGTAGCCAGCTTAGCACAAAGAAAGAAACTAGAAATGGTCTACAGTTCTATTCTCCCATTCTCAGGGCATTAGAAATCCATGTGCCAAAATGTGGCTGGTAGGACAAACATGCTGCCATGCCAACTGCTTATGAACCTGTTTAATGATGTATGGTACCTTTAGAAAGAACATACAGTGGCTCTAGTCTTATAGGTGATTGATATGTTTCTGTCCTGACTTAATGGATTGTGTAGTTTTTAGTATCTTTAGTAATGGGGCAATAGAGCAGGCTTCAATGGAGACTTTTACTCTGATTTTTTTTTGCAAGTGGCTGCTGATTGCAAGAGATTGCAACAGTAATTGGCCTGAGTAACTCTCCGCATGGCTGAGAGCAAGTCAGTATTATGCATGCAGATCTTTTATCTGTCTTGCTGCTTGGGAGTTTCTCCAAAATTTAAACAGCTTAAATCATGATGGGGAAACAGGTAGCTTTCTGGTACAGTCTACTTTCATTGAAGCATGACGCTCTGAGCTGTCTGTTGGCTGCTGTTTGTTAAACCTCTTCCTCTGCCTTGTAGGAGCAGTCAGCCCAACAATTGCTGTGTTCCTACACTGAAGTAGTAAAATTTTGAAATCAATAATGCATGACTTGGTTTCTAATAATGCAACACAGACTATTAGTTAAACAGCTGGCTCCTGGCTCTAAATGTATAATCGGAGTTAATTGAATCCTTGCTATCTATTTTATTTAATCGTTAGTAACTACCTAATAAACACTGGAGGTGATTAGCGGCAACAGTAACTGAATTTGTCATCTCTTATGTCTGGGAAGATGAAGGTCTGTTTTCTAAACATGAATCCAGGCTGGTATCATGCCAGCTACATAACAAAGAAGTTCAGGTCAGTGTGTGACAAGTAAGTATCTCACCTATGCTAGACCTGCACGGTGCTCTGTTAGTTGTGGCTTTCTGAGCACTCTGAACTGGGAGAGTCGGCAGTGACAGGACATGTTCAACATCGTGGACCCATCAGGTCTAGGATGCAGATCCTTTTCACAGCTATCAGACTTCTCTTTTGAAGAGGTTGTAGTAGAGCTATGCAGCTTTGTATCTGATAAATGATCCGTTTCACTAATGATTACTGAACTAAACTATTCATTTTGGAAGCCTTTGCTATAAAATGCTATTAAATTGAAGTAAGCATATATGTTAAATGTTTCCTTGAAGGGCAACAACTAAGAAATATGTATAAGTAATACTGATTTACTTCAGACTCTAGACTTTTTTGGAAATAAAGCTAAAATATAATACGGTTGAGCCTGGCCTGGGTATGGCCTTGAAGACATATTTTGTGGCACCTAATAAATAAGGCATGTTAGATCAGTTGCTATGGCTGGTGGCCTAAATGAGTCTTCATTTCTTCTTTTCAAAAATACATTGCCTTCCATGAATCCTCTACATAAGAAACAGTTTTAAAGACAATGTTGTAAGTATGAAGTGCTACAGGTGTACTTAATGTTGTGTCTTAATATTAAATTTAAAGGCTATTTCTCTTAACAGTAAATTGGGAAACAGTGTGGAGAGCCAATACCAAAAAGAAATTTCGAGTTCACACCAATATGAACAGGAATGTTGGGCTTCTGCGAATCTTCCCAGGAATCACTGCTGCTGTTGTAAGTGTCACCACTTCATTTTGGAAGCGGGTGAAGGGATACTCAATACTTGATTTGTTAGCTGAAGTAGGGAAGCTGCATTGTTTGTAGTAGTGGTTGGGGTTTTGGAGGGAAGGGAAAGAATCTGTCTTCTTCTGATATACAGTTTTTTGAATGTCAGAGAATATAAAGACTGGTTTTATATGCTGTAAACTATTGATAAAAGTTTCATTTTTTTTGTGACGATGAGAAATGCTCGACTGCTGCATACTGAGGCATATTAATAGATAGCTTGTCAAAGAATACAGAAATGGTGGGTGGAAGAGTGTAATTATTTCTATAATTCATGCTTGTTTTTTAAGGTTCATTTTATTTCACACTGATGGTTTACATGACCCTCAGCATTCCTATGGAGCTGAAAATGAGAAATGAGATTTTGCTGCTGAAAATGAGAAATGGGATTTTTTTAGCCTTTAGAAATTATTTTGCAGAACTGTGGGTTTAGGTAGATACGTCTTTAAATTTTTGTCTAATAGTATCTCTGTTGACAGGTCTTTTGTGGCTGTTGCATCTTAAATTGAATCCAGTAGTTTAAGCAGCACTCCTCAATTATATTACCATCCTTTTTAGGTGAATATGAGCATATAGAAAGGCAGAGGGGTGTTGTATTTGCAGTAAAACTCCAACTGCATAGTTAGCCTCTTAGGGGCTTACAGTGTATTGCATTTAGCATATGTGATCAGCAAGGAAACATTTAGGTTGTTTAAAATACGTCTTTCTGGGAAGAGGACTTCACTAGGCACTCTCTTACAGTTAGGCACAACAGCTACCTGAGTTAACAACTGACCCAGAGTGTATTAGAGCCTCTTTATTTTTTAATCTACCTTGAGTTAAAACAACTAGGTTTTGAGTTAAAAACCTCCAGGCTTCATTAGAACATTCTTTCCTGAAAGGTGAGACTCTCTCTCTTAGGCAGATGTTTGTTAACAAAATTCTTTGCTGAAGTAACAGATCTGTGCAGGGGTGGTGGTTCTAATCTCAGTTAATAATTCTACATTCATTTTCTAAGTGTACATCTTTTTGCTGTGCCTTGGTGCAACAGTATAGCCTGCTAAAGGCCCTTGAAGAGTAGCAGCCTTTTTCACACCAAGGTCATGACCGCAGAAAATAGTTCATTTTAAAATATATCCCTCTAGGAATTTTAAAGGATGCTGTAGAGTGAAATTCTCATTTTTTAAAAGCTTATTCTGCATTCCCAGTTACTGCAAATGGGGAGCACAGAAAGGCATGAGAAGACGTAATGTATGAGAGCCTGTAAGACTACAATAGGAATAGACCATTTTTAAAAATGCTATTCCATACATGAAAATCTTAATGTAACTTAAACACACCTTTTGTCTCTCTTCCCTGTTTCATTTTTAAACAGGTAAAAGCGTTTCTTCAGCCTCCAATTGAGGGCATTGTACTTGAAGCTTATGGAAGTGGCAATGCCCCAAACAATAGAGAAGACTTGCTGGAAGAGCTGAAGAAAGCCGCTGAACGGAAAGTAGTGATTCTAAACTGTACCCAGTGCTTAAGAGGGTCTGTCAAAACGGTCTATGCAACAGGGCAGGTAAGGACTGTGCAATAATTTCATATTCTATTGCTATGTAAAAGAACCATCCCACTGGTACAACTTGATTATATAGTTCTGATAGTCCCAGTATATAAAACCAAATTTATTACTGGTAGAGATATTGCTCATAAAATAACTATATCTCAAAAATTTTAGTATTTAAGTGTTTAAATACGTGTCTGCAAACAAGATCCTGTTGTTCCTGGCCCCAGTGGTCAAAACGATCAGCTCAAATCCCAAATTAGTGATTGCTTGCTCCTGTTGCATGCAGCACTCCAGGATACCTTGCATTAGATAGGTAGTGTCTCCACCAAAGGGATTCCGCTGAGCTAGAAGCTAGCTTAAGGGTCAGATGATCAAATAAATATTTGGTAGGCTAGCAGTTACTTAGCTACAATGTAGGAGCATAAAGAAAGTCTGCAAATGCAAGCAGTATTCCAGATTTTTTTATTTGACTGAAAGTACAACTGAATTCAGTGAGGGAATGGGAGCCGTATGTAAGGAAGTTGCTGTCTTGCAGAATGGAAATCAGCTGTGTTTAGCCCATGCAGGCTAGCCTAAAGCAGAATTTGTGCAGATACTGTTAATATCCAGGGTATTTCGTAGTGAATTTCTCGATTGTGTATTAAGATGTGACATCACTGGGACTAATAAGAGCTCAACGCCATGTAAGAGTATGTGTTGCATGTAGTAGTGTGGAGGAAGCTGGTTTAACTGCCTTTATAAAAAACCCCTAGCCATTAAGTAGCCAAGAAGCACTGCCAGAGGGTGACTCATCCCCCTCTTTTAAACACCTGGTTTTGTTTAGAGCAACCATGCATCTGCTAGAGCCAGCTTCTTCATTGACTGTAAGGCAAACTTAGGTACTCTAGTCTGGTGCTGAAACCTGCCTCTTTTAACATTGATTCTGACACAGCTTTAGGTTATATTTGCTTCAAGAACACATAGTCTGTTTTAAGGAGAAAGAAAAGGAGATCGTAAGAGTTTCTTTCCATCTTTTCAGTATCTAAGCTCAGTATTTTCTGATATTGGCAGATTTCTGATATTACTTAGATGTTGATACAACTTTTGCATAAATTAATGGAGGAGTTTTGAGAAGTATTAACTTTTGCAAAGATCCCATGCTCTGTAGCAAATAGGACAGGGATACATGGATTATATAGAACACCACATGGAAAGAAGAAAGCAGTTAGTTCAATAAGAGAGACCAAATTTATATTTGAAAAAAACAACATGAGAATGAAGCCTAGCTTTTATGTGATCTTCTGCTTGAAATGAACTTCTAAAATGTATGGAAGGAAGAGAAAAACCTTTCCTATGCTTTGGTTAAAAGATTCTTCAACTGGACACCTCTAAAATGGCTTTTTGCACTCTGGTCCAGACTGTTAGGCTGAATTGAAAGGTTCTGCTTGGGTCTTACTGAACTACTTCAAGGCTATGTGGAAATGGCTTTACTTCTGGCTTCCGCTTTTTGTTTGGAGCATGTTTTATGTTGCTTCAGCATCCATTGGTGGGGTCTGCCCTGTTTTCTTGGCATCTTTGGAGGAGCACACTGACAAACCCAAGTCCTACAAAATTACTTCACGCTTGTTCTTTCATTGCTTTCTCTTTTTCATAAGGAACTGCTCAGTGGAGCAGTGCTACCATGGATTAATGCGGGGAAGTTGCTGTAATGTTAAGTTTACTCTGATTTTTCTTTAAATAAAATCTGTCACAGGTCTTTGCATGTGGCTAAGCCATTTTTTACTCATTTGAGCTAGCCAGGTGGGTCAGCTGAGTCCCTGGTTTCCCTTGAAGTGTTTGTTTTAATTAACTGAATATCTGGCTTCTGATCCATCTGCACAGTAGACACTTCTAATTGAGGGGAATTTAGGTATAGGAAGGAAGCTGGGAAATCCCTTTCTCCTCTGCTTTCTCAAACTGAAAAAGCCCTAACGGTCTTTGGCTAGGTCTGCAGTACAGAAAGTATTTCTCAACTTCTTTTTATGTTTTCCTATGAGCAACATATATGGGCTTTGCTGCCCATGGCAAAAATCCTTCTGCTTTTTTGCGTTTTTTTAAATGTTTTTTAGTGTTTGGGGTTTTTTACTACTAGGAAGATAAGTTAAAAGGACATCTTTTCCAGTTGTTCTTGTCAAAAGTGTGTAAACTATGTACGTTAATTGTATGTTTTAAATCATGCACTGCTAGTGCGGCCTGAAAGGATCTGAAAAATTCCTGCTGTAAGCACACTGTAGTGCTGGAATTAGTCCAAAGCAATGCCCCATAAAAGAATGGTAAATATGTCTGTGTGAGAGCAGCCTACTTGACAATGTTCAAAATGCCACTGGGTTAAAACATAGTAACTGCAGCTTTTCGGTAAAGGGAATCTGACAACTCTGCAGATAGCTGATACAGATCTGTAAGCTTTCCCTTTTAGCGTAGTAAGTGACCATGGCAAGCGTTTAGTTGAATTCTTATGTGTTATTGCATGAAAAGGAATTTAAAGTAAAACTAATTTTTATTCAGCTGATTTTAGTAATTGCTCAGTATTTGATAACTAAAATTACAGTAGCAGTAAGAGGAGCAAGAGAGTGAAAGCACAGCTGCATATTGTGTTCTGCGTAGCTACTCATCATTCGTGTAAATTTTCTGTACATGCAGATATTTCTGAATGCTGTGCTAATTGGAATAATTTTTCCTTTTTATCCAGACTCTTGCAGATGTTGGTGTAATTCCTGGAGGTGATATGACGCCAGAGGCAGCCCTAACTAAACTGTCGTACACGCTCAGCAAGAGTAAGCTTAGCTGGGAGGAAAAGAGGCAGGTAAATATTTCAGTGTAACCTTGAAAGGCTTTAACTTTCTCATCTACTGTGCTGACTTCGGCTTAGCTGAAGACTTTGAGCTTCTCTCTTGCCTTTAAAAGCAAATGGTTCTAGAGTAATAATGTGAACAGGGCATGTTTTTATCCTAAAGGAAAATACTGATAGGCGAATGAATGCATGTAGATTGGGAGAGAAAAGAATTCTCTGTATATGTCAGGTAAAAACCATCACCGAACCATAAAAGTGCATCTTGAAATGGTAGTAGTCTACCTTGGACATTTCTGTACTAAAAAACCCATATGTAGAAATTTACATGGAAGACATAATCCTAACCCTACTGAAGTCAGCAAAGATCTTGCCATTGATCTTAGTGTGGTAAAAGATTTCATCTGAGACTCATTTGCACAAAGCTAATTCTGTAAATAAATGTTGCCAGCAGCCTCTTCGTTTACAGCATTACTCATGACAGGGTTAGGGTTTGTTTCTCCAAGAGGATATGCACTTTATCAATACATAAAAAATAGAAGATTATTCTGAGGACCAACTGTTATTGTTTTTAAAATCACAATCCCTTTAACAATGTTCATAGTGTTCATAAGTGCTTAATCAAGGCTTTTTTTCTCAAATTCTGTAGTTATATATCATGTTCCTTTTACACAAGGATCATATAGCTCTGAATTGGATAAGAGAGAAGCAGTCTGCAGGAATGCATGTCTTTCTGTGCTCATATGCAGTGAAATCATGATTCTGACACTTTCAGAGATGACATCATGATGAGTCACTCTCTAGACTCACTGCATGCACATGTGTATCTTAGGATGTTTTGTTTTCATTAAAACTGAAACAAATTTGAGCATTATTTCATGTTCAACATCTTCCAACCAGTAGCAGCTTCTCAGACAAACATATTTGGATACCTAGGATGATAAGTGGAGTGGCTGGAAGTACCACTTGTCATGCATAGAAACAGTTTCAGACTCTGAGATTTTGATTGTCTGCCAAAGTCATGGCTCTGAAAAATGAGAGGAGGAGGAGCTATATGGTTTTTTTAGTGAGGATGGCAAGAACATACTGTGTGCAAGAACATGCTTGACACGAGACAAAATGCTGTGTGAAGAGTAATGGTATTGCATGTGTTTGTGTACATACACTTTAGAAACCCAGGCTTTTCACTGATATCCCTCTGGTACACTCACTGACCCTGGAACAAACTGGCCTGTTTTTTTTTTAATGCAGACTTCAATTTTCTTGCACAGAGAATTATTTGACCTGGGACAGGAGTGACTTTCCCAGCTGGCTTCCTGCCTAGGTGTGTGAGTTAAAACTTAATTTGAGATCTGCTTTGCTGAGGTGAGATAGCTGCCTTACTCAGGTGAGGACTCGGAGATAGGATGCTTAAGGTACCACTGGCATATGGTACTCCCACATCTTCATGTGCTGCCCTTTGGAATGTGCTAGGCAGTTTTTCTGTGGTGGTACTGGAACCTCCTTTGTATGGTTTGAAAAACAAAATAACTTTTGCAATTTCTTTGAATTAAGCAGGATCGGTTTCCTCATTTGACTCATTGTACATACCCACAAACAATTGTGTTGGCACAAGTAAGGAAGCAGCATGCTGCACTGCCTGGGCAGGAATGAGTGGTAGAGACCATGAGGAGAAGAAAGCCTGGAAATATGTTGTCTGTGGCAATATCTTCAGCTAAACATATCACCAAACAATAGTCTCCCAAGAGACGGAAGCTCTCCTGAAGCTGGTGTGGTTATTTTAGGATTCTCTTTCAACACGAAGAAGCAAGGAATGTGCCCCCAGACACATGCAAATGGCTGTAGAGCTGGCTGCAGAGATGGTAGGACTAAGGCACACAGGGCTTTCCATTGGGTGCATTTAGCACAGGTGCCAATTGCTAAGGTTACCTGTACAAAGCAATGATCTCAACCTGTCAAACTCTAAATGTGCCAAAGCAGTTGCTATCCTCTGAATTACATGCATATGGGACTCTTCCAGCAGACAACTCCACTGTTGTCAGCTCTTGGAGGTTTTTTAATAAAGGGCATGCCTAGACATAGGTAAACCTGGGGCATTCCTCCTTCCAACATCCCATCTGGTTTTTGCAAACTTTCACAATCCTGCTTTTTAAAATTCTAATTGAAATAACTACGTCCTCCTTTATAGCTGCATCAGCAACCTTTTGTGAAACAGTGCCAGTATGTAAAATTGTCAGAATTGAGGAATCCAGTCGTTTTTTCTTACTGGCTAGCTTCACTCTCTGTTCTCCAGGTTTCCCAGAGCCTGTGTTTCAGAGTATTTTCGTTTCTTTACTGCCATATTCAAGCACTTGCTATACCTGAATTGGCAGACCTTTTGTTGGTTTGGTTGTGGGCTCTTTTTTTCTCTTCCTGGTTATATTATTGCATGCACCCATCCTGCAAACTTACACACCTGTTTTAATACTGAATTACTAGTAATCCTATAGACTCTGCATTCAAAGCTGGCTCCATGGCCAAATTTTAACAAAATCTGGGCTAATGAAGCTGTCTGAAAGCCCCCTGAAATATATGACCATCCACAGGCAGCACTTGGCTTCGTTTTGAGGCCTACATAGAGAGTCTGTGTAGGAGTACTGAGGTTTGAGATTGCTGGCAAAAGGCAGCATTTCAGAATATTCTGGTCTTCAGCCTCACTCTGCTAATTACTTACTATCTTTGTGTTTTTAAGTAGGCTGCAGCTTACCCCACTAGGAAACTTTTGTCTGCATACACTAAAAAATGGGGTGTTTTGTTATATGCTTATTTTTGTTTCTTTGCTTTGGAAGAAAGTTTTATTTGCCTGTCTTTTGCCCCTCCCCTTGTTTTTTTAAACTTGCAGTCTTCATAGAACAGTTACAATTTCTTTAATCTTTTGTCTGCATTCAGTTAGTTTCCATAATTTCTCCAAACAATTTTCTAACTTAATCCAAAGGGTTTTTATTCGACTACTACCATATTTTTCCTCTGCTAACAAAGGATTTGATTGCTTGCTTTTCAGATGCTGAGTGAGAATCTAAGAGGAGAAATGACTGTTGTACCCACAGGAGCCAAGATCTCTCTGAGAGATAGCAAGTTTATTCAAGTGATTGCCAAATCTCTGAGTATCAGCAGCAAGGAGGTACACACTCAAATATTTAAAATTGAACTCATGTAAAGCTGTAAACTCAGTTAAATGAGCCTAGCTTGAAGATGAACAGCAAAACTGAAAGAAAATGGAACATCGGTGCTTTTATGTTATTTTTCAGTACAGAGTGTCCCAACTGGTTAGCTGGGTTAGGAAGAAAGGACACAATGACAAGCATAACATTAATATGTTTTCAATTAAAAACATATTAACTTTTTTTTTTTTCTCCTCTTTGTAGCCCCATCTTGAGTTTATTTTTTTGGCTGGCTAGTTGCAATAACAAGCTTCAGACAATTGCTGTAATTCAAGCTATCAGTGATATCAAGAAGTGCTTAGTATTTCTGCGGTCAAATGTATTGACAGTTTGAAGCAATCCAAATAATAATGGGTAAACCAGCTTAATTTTACATGCAGTCATAGAAGGCTGGTACTAGGGAGGCACTATTCAGGTGTAATTTGTGGTGTTTAGTATTAGTCCCTCACAGCTGGCAAATCAGAAAATACAGTATTGGTTGTAAGATATAAGTATTTGCTTTTCTCTTGGCTTGGTTTCAGGGAAGATGGAGTTTTTAGTAGCCAATGAATCCTGATGTGTAGTTCTTCTTTAGTAAGTACGAGAAATGGGAGGATATTTAGGGGGCCTATGGGGCGTGTCGGTGGAAGTTTGGAGTTACAGGTTACACAAATGTCTGCGGAATCACAGTAAGACAGTTGAACCAGTCTTGAGGAGACTGAACTATATGGTCTTTCCCATCTCCTACCAGTGCTGTTTCTCTTACTGTACTGATGTGAAACTATGGCAGTACTGAGATGTTAATAAGTGCATAGTTTAAATGGTATATGTATATATACATATCAGGTTATTGTAGTTTTTCCAGGGAGGAATATAAATTTTATGATGTGAAACCGACAAAATGTAAAATAAACATAAGATTTCTTTCCTTCCAAGAACTAAAAGCTACCATTTTTAAATATCCAAATGACTAATTTGGAAACTTTACATGAAAGCAAGTGTAGTATTTTTATGACTTAGACATCAATCACATTAGAGGCAAGGCTGATATTTAATGTTTAATTTTATTTGTTTCTTAGGAGTTAGAAGCCATAAGAGATGCATTAATTCCACCTTTGGCTTGTGCTGCAGCTAAACTGGGTGACATTGATGCACTAAGAGCCATAGCAGAAATGGTAATGTAAAATTAACAGTTTGTACAAAACATTATTTTTTAAATAGAGTTGTAAATGACAGGAGGAAGCTATAATCATGGGTAAGCAACTACCTAGGTTTTAGAATCAAAGTGCTTTGACTAATACAGTCAGTTTCACTGCTTCTCAGTCTTTGCCTTTCAAAACTGGTATGTTCTTTCCCCTATCTGGTTCTTAGCTGTTCACATTTTCTTTTGAACTGTGAAAATACAGGTAGATTAAAATATAAGTTCTTATCTGCTAACTTCGGAACTCTTTAAAATGGTTTGAGCTGCTTTTTTTTACTTAATTTTCTTTATGCATATTCATAGTATCCAGCTTTTGAATGTAAATCTGTCATGATTTAAAAAAAGGAACTTGAAAATTTTATTTAAGCAAAACACAGTGCAGTGCTAATTCAGGATTTTTGGTCCTCCACATGGCTCAAGCTTGGATTATACCTGAAAAAGAAACAGACATTTCACTGTATTATCTTCTATACCTCTTCTCTTTTTTTCACTCTTTGCTTTGGTCTTGAGACTTCAATAATTGGCCTCAAGTAAGGATAAATATATCTGAAAAAAGCAATAAACTAAGACAAGTAAAATTAGCAAACTGTAGGCACAAAGCTGCTGTGTGGTCTACTGCAATAAAGAGCATATCTGAAGGGGCTCTAATGAGATTATGTGGAGGGGGGAACATGCAGAAGGTGAAATGAACAATGCAAATACATGGAGGGGAGAACATGCAGAAGGTGAAATAAATATCTTTATTTGTGCTAAAAGAATGCTACAAGATAAATTTTAAGTAAATTTGACAAGCTTAACATTTTGTTGGCAGAATGAAAACGTGTTCTATGCATCAACTGTTCTACCAACAATTTCATGTGCAGCCATTATCTTTGTAGCATGCAAAGGATTTGTCTTCTTGTAGGGTGGAAACCTGAGCTGTGGAGACTATGATGGCCGAACTCCACTTCATGTTGCAGCCTCTGAAGGGCATTTACCATTAGTTGAGTATTTGTTGACATCTGGTGCAACTGTTTATGCTAGAGACAGATACGGATCTACCCCGCTGATGAATGCGATCAAGTTCAGGTAACAAAATGCTTTGTACATCTCTCTATGTAATGTTTATGAGCCTTCTATCATTTTGGATTTAAAGTCCATACTTGTGTTTGGTCTTGTTTTGTCTCAGCAAACAAGTAAATGATGTCAGATAATATAACAGAAACCAGCTTCATTTCAAAGAATGTGACTTATCTAAATCAAAAGATTGTTTCAAAATAAAATGAAATAAAAGCCCATGGCAGGGGGGTTGGAACTATATGATCTTTGAGGTCTCTTCCAACCCAAACAGTTCTGTGACACTGTGAAAGCAAACAACTCGGTATGCATGCAGAATTTTAGCATAAGGTAACTTATTGCTACCTTCATGCCAAGACTTTGTCCGTAATTTCAGGGCTCCGCTCTTTGTTATGAAGCTTTCTTATAAACCAGAGCCAAACCAATCACTCCTTTTGACTATCAGAAGTGAGCAAGCAGGACCAAGGGCTGTCTGGTTTCCTTCTGCCCTCCCCTTTCTCATCAAACCCAGACTGTTTCAGTTGGCACAAAATATACTGGTAGGTTGGTATGTTTGATCTTTCCCTTCTACCAGTGCTTTCCTGAGTCTCTTGCTCGGTGACTGGTTTTCTGATTTTTCTTTTCCGCCCACTCCTAATTATATGGGATGGCTGCATCGCTCTGCCTGCTCTGTGAATTTCCTCTTCCTGTTCTTCTGGATGTCAGCAGATCTTGAATGGTAGTCATGGACATGCATGGACAAGAGACATGGTCTCTTCCATATTGTATAGTCCTAAGGAATGGCCATAGCACAGACTATAAACATTATCAGTTGTCAAAATTCAATTTTAAAACAATTTATATAGCCTGGGGATTCATAGAGCCATTGGTCTTCTAACGTGTTAGAAACTGCATGTGCTAATCTCCTGTTTCTTTGATCCACTTTCAGTTCCTTATCTCATACTCAGTCTGTATGATGGCAAGAGAGAAGCTTTTTTCTGTAAAGGAGCTTGGAGTGATAGGATTCTCATGGTTTTCATGGATGTCTATCCCCAGATATTCCTACAGCTTTCTAACGCTGACAAGTTTACCTGGTCTGTCAGGCTGGAGTTACCTGCGTGGGAGGTCTGACAGTCCTGCTATTGCATTGGCTGCAGGAATAACTTGAAGGCTTTTTCTGTCTCAAAGACCAGATGTGGAAAACCCAACACACTTTATTAACTTGAGACTTGAGATCCTGTGTGGCTACACTGTGCTATTGCCATACCTAATGCATGGTCACCTATGGCTTTGTAGTTGTTGCTTTATCTCATGAATATATAAGCCCTTCAGTGGCAAGCCCTGAAACTCTTAAAGCAAAACAAGCCCAACAGCAAATCAAACAAATAACCTCGCAGTTGAATAGAGGTGGCTCTGGTCCAATGTGAGAAAATGCTAAAGCATCAGATACCATTAGAAGTTCCTGCAAATCAGGCACCTACTTTTTTTACCGCACCCATCTACCGCCTGAGGAATTTCACATGAGCTTGTTGTTTGGATTCCTTTGCATTGCCACTCCTGTATTAGACTCTTACGCACTTTAAAACTGCACACCCATTTTGATACAGGGAATTGTAAAAGGACACTGCACCATAACCATTTTCAGTTTCTCTTTTTGTTTCTACTTTTGGAGTGAGAGGAAGAGTAGACTTAGAGCTAATCTTATAGAAGTGGTTTTATGACCTGCAGTGTATTTCACACTGATAGGCATATGAAGGACAATGGTAAAGAGCAGACAGCTGTATATGTGCGTAGATAACCACTAAAAATATTTCTGTTATAGACATATTTAAATTCTAGTTATTAAATACTTGCATGCAGAAAGTGAAGAGATTATCCTGATGCAGTGTACAAAGAGGCAGAGAGGGAAGAGGGAAAACTGATCTTTATGAGCAGTCAATGCTTTAAACTGTTTAATATTGTAACTTTCTCAATTTTATTGAATATTGCATCAGCTTAATCCCATTTTGTGAGAATTAATATTTGTTTAATTGGCATTTAACTGCAGTACAGTATCCACTTATCTTAAAAATAGCTTTCTTCCAGTTTTTTATGTCACGTTTCTCAGTAGCTTGCCTTTTAGCTAAGCATGCAAGCTTATGTAATGGTGACTGATGTCTCTTTTCCGTCTGATAATTTGTAAGGATGATCAGGAGTTCCATCTCTTCTTAAAAGCTTCTTAATGTAGCACTGTCAGCCAGCAGACTGGCAACTTGAGCTATACCAATGATAGTCTCTTAATTTTTGTTACTTTAAGGGACTCTTCGTTTCTTTAGCTGATAGAATGTGGAGTCCCCTTCTAAATAAGAAATAAACTACTGCATTTCTGCTTTTTCATTTGTAACTGCAATTTGTGTGTAATCTCGTGCACTTTATGCATGAAGCTAAGACAGACCACTGTTAATTTAGGCCAAGTGTTTGACGTATCAGAATTAGTAGCATTCCTTTAATTTCTTACAGTACCCTCAAGGGATAATTCATTTTCAAAACAATAGAATAGTATTTTTTTAATAATAGAAACTCTCTAAGCAGGAAAATGTCTTTAAAAAAAACCTGTATATTTAATGTAGTGAAAGTACTTCCATTTACTTGTAGAGCAGTAGTAGAAGGTTGAAAATGGGGAGTTGCTCATACAGTGCTGTGAGAACATCAGATTAGAAGCAGTAAAATTACCTCCTACGTAAACATGGATTTAAATACTTGATATTTTGCAAGGTTACATTTACGTTACTTAAGGAAATCTAAGGCAGAGTGAAAATCTAACCACCACTGACTCCAGAAATGCTCTGAAGCCTGTCCTTGCAGTATTTGAGCATAAAATTCCCACTGATACGATGCAGAAAACCAAACAAGTAAAACTAAGCTGATCCTGCCATAACCATTCCAGTTGCTAGGGGAGCAAGCATGAAAAAGAATGAAGCCAGTCAAGTTTGAATATACATGACACCTGCGTTTCTTTAAAGAGAGTTGGTGGAAGGTGTGCACCCTAAGGCCCCAATCCTGCAAACTCTTACATGTGTATTAATTTCACATGTGTGATTCATCCCTTTTGTAGTTGATTCACTTCTAATAACTATCTGCCAAGTGAAGGCCTAAGATGATATGTACTGTACAGCACCTTTACTACTGAGGAATCCAGAACCCTCATGAACCGTTAGAGTTCGTATGCTTTTAAGTGGAACTCAGACTTCACTCATAGCAGTGAATGCTGAAGGCCACACTGAATCATTTATTTTGCTATTAATCCATTAAAATACTTGTATATATTGGGGATTTTATCTCCAGTGTCATCAATAATGGAATCTAGCAGGGAGGAGACACTAGAAACGCTTTTTGTCTGTTTGTTTTTTCCTTCAGAGCGCAGATTAACGACAGTGGTAGTATGAAAAGGCTAATTTAAATAACATATGCAAAATAGCATTGCTTCTACAGCAGTGTCTGACCAAGAGGCCCATTTTGGTAAGAAAAGGGAGAGTCAGGAACAGTTCACAGGTGACAACAGCTCCTCATGGTTTTGTTTGTCAGATGGGGCTAGACTAGACAAGCAGCTGTGCACTCCAGGGTAACATGATGTTGGCCTTCCCTCTACACCTTGGACTTTCATTGTCCAGCAGTTGCTCTGCATTTGGTTTACCTTGTCACCTTAAAATGGGATTTGCATTTGAACTGTTCCCAAGAAGTTCATGGTTCATGACATCAGCTGAACTTCAGGTCAGCTAAACTGTGACCCTTGTGAGGCTTTTGTAAAGCCACAGGAGAACAGTACTTAAACAACTTCTACAGACAAATATCTCTTATGTGCCTAAGACATAACAGTATCAGAAAATTCACAGCCAGCCTCTTGAAATATGAATAATGCTCTTGTGGTAGGTACAAGACAGCAGAAGTAGTACTCTGGATAGGGCTTAAGTTTCTGCAGAATGTAAATACCTTTTGAGTGCAAGTAAGAACAAGCTGTAGTGCGACTTACGTCCCTCATAGCTTTCATGTTGAGCGATGGGAACGTTTGAGGTGGTTCATTTGCTTTCTTGGATGGATCTGTTGCTTCATAGTCACAATATGTTCTATATAGGACTATGTTCTTCATAGTCACAGTACTAAATTTAACACTTTTAAGATGTGCAATACTATTTGTCCTTATTCTTCCCCTCTCTTACCCTTCCGTTAGCAAGCAGTGTGGTATATACCACTCCCTCTTCTTCCCTCCCTATCAAGAAGCATGATTTTGAATGATTCCCAGTCATCAGTACTTCAATTTAGAAATCTTTTATTGTAAGCATTTCTTGTAAACATTCTTAGTTTCAATGCTTATATATTTATTTCAAATCACTATTTTTCCTCACTTAAATTTGCTCTATTAAACGTGGAGTAAATGCTCCCAAATCTGTCTGTATCAAATTATAGAGTCCCACTCAGAGCAGTGATGGCTATGTTGTGTAGGTGGGACACGAAATGCTTTCTGGAGGGAATCTCACTACCAGTAAGTGGTAAAATAGTTACAATAGGGCGGGAAAAACCCCAACTCTGTCTCTTCAGTGGAATCCAAGGATACAGACTTCACAGGGGAAACACACTGGGGCAAGATAACACACAACATTACATGCTTTGCTGCCTTTTATCTCTTCATGCTGTCCCACAGCATAGCTTTTATTTTAAAAAGCATTAGTTTCATGCTGTGATTTCAAATATAAGGTAGGAAATGAGGAATGGTATAGGGCAGTCATTGGAGAGTAAGCAGATGCTCCCCATTTTCAGTTCTGTATCCAGTATGAGCTTGAGTGAACAGACATACTCTAATCTATTTTATGTCAAATTTCTCTTTAGCTGACTACTGTTCTGCTTCAGTCTGAACTAAAAATGTCATCTATGTAGAATTCATTCTTCATCACAGATTGAAATAGGAAGCTGTGCCATTATTTGCTGGCTCAAAGAGATTCTTGTGGATGACTAGCCATGTCATAAGGGACCTACCTGAAAAAATATTTCAGATAGCTGAACAAACGTGCAGCATGTGCTGTTCCAGCAACACTTTGCCGTGAAATGAAGAAAGAGGTTTTATTTTTTATGTCACGTGAAACAAAGTACGATTTAAAATAATCTGTCTGGTAAGTTAAGTAACCTGTGTTTGGGAAAGCAAAATGATTCCTATAGCCTTTGTACAGTTCTTTGTTTAGTTTATAAATCAAGATCATACATGAAACGTGTAAGTTTACAGAGGGTTAATACAGGCCTGTAAAGTAATTTCTCATTCTAGGTGGAGTTTCCTAAAAAGAGGTAGAGGGATGAGATAAGTGGTTTAGCCAAGTTCTAAAATGGAAAGGTCCATGGCTACCAATGCAAGTGATTTAGCAGAAAGTATATGTAAGCTTATTCTTGTTTTTAATTACTACAGATGAGGTTTTAGGTAATGGTTTGGAAAGGCCCTTATATTTCGTATTACAATGATCATAGAATCAAAGAATGGTTTGGGTTGCAAGGGAGCTTCAAGATCGTCTAGTTCCAACCCCCTGCCATGGCCAAGGACACCTTCTACTAGACCAGGTTACTAAAAGCCCTGTCCACCCTGGCCCTGAATACTGCCAGGGATGGGGCATCCACAACCTCTCTGGATAACCTGTTCTAGTGCCTCACCACCCTATGACACGCCCAACTCTTTATTTTAAAGTGTTACGGCATAACGACGTACTAACAAGGAGAACTGTGAAACTAGTCCTGCTGTACTGGTGTCATCATAGGTTTTTTTGGAGGGAAAAAAAAAAAAGTGTTTGGATTTGTAAAGTAGATCATATGTTGAGCAGAGAAGCAGGCTATCACCTTTGCAAACCTAGTTCTGAACCTTTCACTAGGTCCGTTGAGAAAAATGTGTTGCACATTTGTCATCTGTCATGGTATTTCCTATCCACAATAGTACCTTTAGAAACTGACTTTTCTGTAGACTTTCTCAATCTGACTAAGATACAGGACTTGGCTGGTAGTGCTTAAATATCCATTTGTCCCTTTTTCTCAAAGGAAAGGACAAGGAAGACTTCCTAAAGACTTCAAGTGGAAAAGGTCTTGAGAGGAGGGGGTTAGGAAAAGATGCTTTTGTGGGAGGTTTCTAAGAATACTCACTATATTTTTTTAGCCCTAAAAACCTGATTAGCTACTGTGTTGATGTAAAGATTCATTGCTTAACTGTAACAAATAAATTTTATTCAAGACTGATATGTATGTGCATTGTATTCTGTAAAATACAGGAATAATGCTGTAATAAATGTCCTCACTGTTTGCATGTATTTCAGTTACTAATATTTCAAGCTAGCACTAAGATAGAGAACATAAAAATCCTCTGAAGAGGATGCATCCCTTTCATTTTCAGAGCTGAGCTTAGCACTCCATGAGCTTAATATGTGAATGATTTTTTTGACTGGGAGGGCAGCTCTGTTTGCTACATCTACCACCTTGGAGAAGATTCATTGGTTCTCCAGTTGTGGCAAGTATCGTATAAGAAATTTCACTGTTCGTGTATTTGGATAATGCTGGATTTAGGGGGAAAAAACTTACTGTTCAAGACACTTTCTCTGTTTGTTTCTATTCCTTTTATAAAGGCACATACAAGTGATTAATTTATTAAGAGAAACGGGAGCGCACCTTTCAAGCCAGGACTTGGAGAACATTGGGACAGTACTCTGCAGGTAAATGTTATATAAGGTGAGGTGGCCCTAAAACTAGGATGTGATAGAATGGGATAATTTTTCCAAAGAGACTCTCAGAATGGAGAACAGTATGTAGACATCTTCCAAGAAACAGCTGGGACCCTGCACATGGTGTGTCTGTTTCTGTGCTAGACGAACAAGAAGGAAACAAGTAAAATAATGAAATTAAGAATCAGCTCTGTGTCAGAGCACTAGTAACTCAAGAGGGCTCCAAAGTAGGAGGTATTGTGGGGATACATGAACTGGAAGCAAATATGCCCAGTTGTTTTCCAAGCACTTTCACTGAGGAAGTGTAAAGAGGAAGCTGTGCATGGTGTGATTTAATAGCATTCCAACTGGAGAATAATGCTCCACACAGTGCATTATTTTTATTTTCTTAAAATCCACTTTTCTCTTATGTGGGAACGGCTTCTGCTCTAACTATCATATAACATTGTTCTTAAAAATAATGAAATAAAACAGACAAATAGATTTAATCCCAAAACTTTCCAACAACCTCTCACTGTCTATATATTGAAATTAAAAAGATATAATGCCCTGTTAAATCTGGTTTTCCATACAGTTGCTTTTACTATATAAGATAATGTAATGATAGGAATATATATTGTGAAAAGAAATAGATGGTTGATTTTTTTTTTTCTGGTACTGGTCCTGAATTACAAATTACTCTGAAAATTGTGTGAAGGTTTCATGTATTTCCTAAAATTGATTACACTTTTTACTTCATTTCTTCTTTTCTTCTCTAAAGCAAACAAAAAAACCCAACCCTGAGTACAAGCCTTCATATCAGGACTTGGCATGAAGTTAAAATCTGTGTTTCTCAGGGCACTGCAAGTGATTAATAGGACAGAACTAAACTCTTGGTTTGTGTAGCTTCCATCTGCCAAGGTAGCAAGAGGAGTGGCTTAGGGAATACATTCCTCTCCAAATAAACTGGCCCCTTTGCTTGGCTGTGGTGCCACATGCAGAACCAGTTTAGCTAGCTGACCTGGTAGTGATGTGTCCAGAGAACAAGGGTCCTTTAAACAAAATGTGGTTCTAATGCAGTTTACTACAGCATTTTAGGGAATATCATACACCCTGCATCTGTATTGTGTGATAGCTTGTTGTTCAAAGTTTCTGAACAGAAGGCAGGAGTGTACGTGTGCAGAGGCTGAATGAGGACTGTACTTGGGATGAGAGGGAAGAGACTCTCCCACCTTGGCACGGATCAGGAGCCAGTGCCTTGGCTATCTCCTGGCTGGTAGCTTAAGTAGTGGCTGTGGCCAGTGGCATGTTCACTGACAGACGTCACTGCATGGCTACACCAGGAGTACAGGCAGCCTGAGGCAGCAGTCAGGCTTCGAGATGGCACTGAAGTGTCTGTGGATAGTGGCTGCTCCTACAGAGCTGAAGGCCTTTCCTTCCTCTTCGGGTTTTTGAAGGCCTGGTAATCTTTTGCACCAAAGTGGACATTTCCACGGAGCATTATCCAGATGCTTAGAAGTTATTGAATTAGATGTACTGGTGTTTGTCCTCCTGACAAAATGTCTCAGATGCATCTTCTGGATTATCCTCAGATGACCTTACTGATAACACTCATTTTTCCATGCTTAGGTGCACTTCTTTGTCGTACCTCTTACCTCCTCCTTTTAAGCCTTCTCCTTGCAGGCACTTGCGCCTCCATGGCAGTCAACATGTTCGCATGGTCAAGCTGCTCATAGAATAAGTCCTTTAAGACATCTTCCCTCTGTTGCTACTTACCTATTCTGAAACAAACTGGCTTTCATAAAAGACCATAAACAGTAATTTTTGTATTCTAATATTGTCTCCTTGGCTTCCTTCTGTTTAGACTTACAGTTTCAGAATAGAAGTTCATTTGGAAGATTTTGGAGGTTAAATAAAAATAAATGTGCTCCATTGGCTTTGGTGATGTTTGAGAGGGAAAGGAGTAACAACCAGAACTGAGAGCTGGACAGTATTAGTGGGAACTCTTGTGTAGGAAATGGAGATGCACACAGGTGCAGCCACAATGATCTAGTTATTAAATCTTTCATGGTTTCATTTGCCAGTTTCTTTTTTTAAGGCGAGATGCTAGTTTGATGTTTAGAGTCACTATGTTGGTGTTTGGTATCTGATTCATGGCTTTGTTTTGAAATAAAAAGAGAGCTCAATGATAGTAATCTGTTAAAAATGTCAGAATCTCTTCTCATATTGCAGTATTACTGTCATCTGTCTGCAAAACCAAACCATGATCAGATAAATTGGGAAACTCAGACTTACTCTGAAGGCTTGTTGAGTTCTGGAGTTGGTAAACAGTTGCTTTGTGTTTGTTTTTAAAGAAAAAAAGCTTGTATAGAATTGAGATAGTCTGTTCAAGTCTGTACTTCACAAAATTAAATAGGGCATAAAGCCAAACCAGCTTTCTCTTTGATATTCTTAGATTTCATAAAATGATATAATATACAAGGTTGCAGCCTTTCAGAATCAGCAACTTTCAGAAGAAGATGCTTCTTCAATTTAACATAAACTTGGGCAGTGAGGCTGGGGAGGAAGAATAAATAAGCCTCTGCAGGAATTAGGACCAAGCTTCTAATGCCTGCTCTCTTTAAAAGAAGTCTGTTTTTCTTAACTGAGACATGGAGATACTACCTAAGAGCAACAAGCTCAAGTGTGTTCAGGATGGAGCAAACCATGCCTTGTGCTGGACTTCTAACTTGCCTTTTTAGGATTTGAATTAAAAAAGGGGGGGAGGGAATTATTTTCTCTTCTGTCAGGGTGATGATACACCCCTCCCCTCCCCAAAGAAAGTATTTCCTAACTGCTAATATATACACTGAAAAAGGAGAATTGCTGAAAAATCAGAGCTTTGTGTCCCTGGGAAAGATGAAATCCTAGGACCTGAGGAGGCAGAAGGGGAGCCCCATGGTGTCATTTCACTGTATTCAGTACTTCCCAGAACAAGAACTGCATTAGCCCTTATCCTTCTAAACCCTCTGAGGCCTGAGAAGCTTTGCCCTAATACCCTGCCAGTCACAGAGCACCCCTTAAACAGCAGCTCCTGTAACTGAGTTTGCTTGGTGCTAGTGTGACATGAGGCACAAAATCAGAGAGCATAATTGCATTATCACTACTCTTGACACCTTAGTTCTGTCATCGTCATGGCTGCATTAGCTGTGCTGAAACTGTGAAATGGGAACACAATAATTTTTCCTAAATGCAAAAGTATTGATAGGCAGCATCACTGCTAATTATCTGCTGTAAAAGCTATCAGTCAGTGCAGTAAGATGTGAGAGGTAGTTCTTTGTCAACAAAGCAGGTTTTAAACATCCTGATAAGTGAATATTGAAGTTATTTTTATTCCATTTCCTGATATAAAAATGATGAAGGAATGCAAGATTGCCAACTACTGCAAACCTATCCGACAGCTCCCTAAGAAAATGCAGGAAAGCTCTGCCTACATCTCCAGCAGGCGTCAGAAAGCTGCCTTTGGTGTGGCCAGCAGGGAGGCTGTGGTGAGCCTGCTTCTTCCATCTGGGCTTCCTGGAAAGACAGGCTCCTGCTGCTGAGGTTGGGCCAGTGGCAGAGGGAGGACGGACAATGGGATCATGGAAGCAGGAGGGTGTGAGGTGGGGCAGATGTTCATAAACAACTGGACACAGCAGGGCTCTGATGGTGTAGCTGGCAAGAGCCTTGTGGAAAAGAGTCCATAAATTGAGCCCTTCTATTATTTGCATTCTATTATGTGCCTTCTGTTATTTGTAACACACAGACATGCATGGAATGCTGGGGAGGGACTCTTTGTTAGGGACTGTAGTGGTAGGACAAGGGGTAATGGGTTCAAACTTCAACAGGGGAAGTTTAGATTGGATATAAGGAAGAAATTCTTTACTGTAAAGGGTGGTGAGGCACTGGAATGGTTTGCCCAGGGAAGCTGGGAATGCTCCATCCCTGGCGGTGTTTAAGGCCGGGTTGGGCATAGCCTTGGGTGATATGGTTTAGTGGGAAGGGGGGTTGGAACTAGATGATCTTAAGGTCCTTTCCAACCCTAACTATTCTATGGTTCTATGGACTTGCTGCTTAGAGGATGCACTTGTAGTTGGAATTGTTGGCATAAATATCTGGAAAAAAGTACATACCAAAGGTCCCTATAGCGTATGTCGAGAAGTCCTATGTATATAGTTGATGATATGAAGTACACTTACAGTGTGTAAAGGGAATATGGATGTGTATGGCCTGACTATGGAGATCTGAAATTGGAGAAAATCTTTTGTGGTGTTTTGACTATAATCAATTTAGTGAATGGTAGGAATCTTCTGTTCAGAGTGCTATCTGAATTTTCTCGTAAGCTACATCACTTTTTGTTCTCTGGGTCACAGTCCCCATAGAATGCATTTCTCACTTGATCAGTAAGTGACTATTGCAAAATTGAAGATAGTTCTGTGTATCTGGATTGCTCTAATGTCACAGGAGATCACACTTTTGACCTCTGGCAATGTTGGGTTAAATTGCCTTTTCTGAGCGGGAACTATTAGGCAGTTAATTTTCAGTAAGTGCAGTAGTTGTTTTGTTGCTTACAGTGATCCTGGCTGAACTGCCTGGCTGTGTAGGTTGGTAATATTTCTAAATGTGCTGGTCTTCACCCAGTGGCTGAACAATGAGATTCTGTTTGGCATACAGTGCTTTCCTATCCAGTGTTGGAGATGGTTGTAAATCTCATGTGGTAGGTAGGCTTTTTGTTTGTTTGTACCTTAATTCTGGGACCTTCCAGTGTTAACATCAAGAGACTCATCGTTACATTTAAAGATAATTCTTGTGCTCCTGAAGTGGCTGCTAAGGAATTTCTTTCCTGATGCTTGCACTTTTTAGTAATGGTTACTTTTTCCTGCAGCTTCCTTAAGGACTTCCCACTGCGCTTTCTGTTGGACTTCCTTTGCCCACTTCTGTTTCCTTATTGCTTATAGGAGCCTTTTTTTTGTGATGGCAATTTTCATTAAGGATTTATCGATCCTTTTCTTCATGATGTCAGACTGAAGCACTGTTAAATTTTCTAGCACCCCACTGCCACTTCCCTGTCCCCCGGACACCCCAGCTGTAGGTCTGCTCTGCCTCAGGGTTGGAGGGATTGCATGGAGGAACACAGACAGAGACTGTTTGCTTTGCCTTTCCATGCCCAGCCTCTAGGACTGCTGCAAAGAAAAGATTCTGACTTTCTGACTTTTTCTGACTGCTGCAATTAGAGGTTTCCACTCCCCTGAAAACACTTTTTTTCAGGTACTTAAGAGATTTAATCCACAACAGAAGTGATTTCAGCCTAAGCGAGAAGTGAATGTTGCAGCCCTGCTTTCATGGTTTCTTTCATAAGCCTAGCTGACTGTCTGCCCCTTGCAGCTTCCAGCCTTCTCCACTCTCCACTGGGTCTGCCTGGCTTGGTTGTCATGCCCAGGAAGTTTATCACCGTCTTCCATCCCTGCTGCCAGCAGTATGCCTTTCCCCCAGAGCAAGCACTGTTTAAGGCAGCAAACTCTGCACTTTGTAAGGTTTGGGGAGTGTTCCCCCTCTCTTAATGAGATTCAGCCTCACTTGATTATGGTTCTGCTGAAACAATCTGCAGGCATAAAGCAAGCTCAGGTCTGCAGCCTGACAGATGTTGGTGTCTTGAGAAAACTGAATGTACTCCTCCCAGTCTTGCTGTCAGTTCAACCTGTCTACAGGCTTGGTACAGACCTTTGCACATGTACAGGCTCTTAGCTGTTCTTTTACCAAATAAAAGTTCAAAATGAACCTTAAATATTATGGATGAGAATACCAGCAGGTGTGCGAAGAAACAATTTGGTATACATTATGTGATTAATTTTGATCCTTTCCAATACTTGTTAAACATGGCAGATAGAGGTCATCTTTAAAAAGCTATTTTTTTTTTTTTTTTTGCTTGCTGCTCATTTAAATGTTACAAATGACCCTGTAAATCTCAAAAAATGTTGCTGTGTTACTGTCCAAATGAGATCATGTAAATGTGCTGTCCTAACTTCTGATAGCAAACATAGTTAGGCAAACTTGTGAAGGGGGTTTCTAGTGGTTTTATATAAGGCGTGCTAATTGCTAGCACATCTGCTTGTGCTCTCACTTAGCTGCATCTTGATTTACCCACTGCCCTCCCCCCAACTCATTTCATGAGATAAATATTGTGTTGTGAAATATGAAACTACGTGACGTTTTTTTCCCCTTTGGTCGTAGTCACACCCACTATGTGAAACCAGCCTGTTGTAAGTACTTATAGCACAGCCCTATTAATTTAAGGAACTGATTCATCGTGTGGTGTTGCTTGCTCAGCTATTCAAAGCTGTTGTAATAGTGCTCCTTTGCTTACCTCTCTACCTTGGCAGCCATGTTGAGCCTGTTCTGGTTCATCTTTTGCCTGCTGAGCTAAGTGACAGGACCCAGGAGCACCTCAAAATACTTAGAACCAGTATTAATTATTCTTTTTCCAGTCTTACAGCTAAAGGCGATGTGGATGGGCTGTATGCCTGGTACCTAGCTGGTGCAGACCTGAAGCAAACTGGTTATGATGGCAGGAATCCCCTACAAGTAGTAAGTGTGCATACGGCTCTACCTCTGTATGGTGCGCTTAGCTGTGTGAGTAATAATGCACCCTGTCGGGTAATAGTAGTTTGGGAAAAGTAAATACTACTTTGTGGAGTATAGAGCAGATTAGAGTTTTTTACAAACTCAAATCTGACGCTGTTCTGAAGTAATAAATTGTTGGAGCCATAATTTTCTCATCTATGTCAGAGAAATTAAAATTTAAATTTGATTTTAATTATTTTGTGGTAACACATTCTTACTTCCCACAAGTAAGTATTTGCATGTCCTGGTGCACAGGATGGCAGGATTTAGTCATGTTTCTACTTACAGGCAGAGGCTACAGGGCATAAGGAGATTCTTGACTTCTTAAGACAAAAACAGTAAAGAAGGTAAGATCTTGTTTTCAAATGCACAGATCAGCACATACACGTATGAAGCGGGATTTTGTATTTAAGCTCTAGCTCACCCTGGGGCATCTGGTTCAGCTGCTGTTCCTGCCTTAGTTTCTGATACATCTCTGATTACTTTAATCCTTCTTTGTAGAGTTGGGCTAATGTTTATTCCTCTTTCTGCCTGAGCCTGGAAGTGCTCTTTTGTGGTGCATTCCACAAAACTTGGTTTGGAATGTAAAAGCTACCAAAATAAAACTATTAAGGGCAACAGCCTTGTTCCATTGAGCTGCTGACTTGCCTGCATTAGAGAGGAAATGCCTTTTACTGGACACTTTGCCATTCCTGGCTTTTGGGGTGCTGTGCCCCCAGCACAGGAGCAGCCCCTTCTCCAGTATTGCTGCAAGGTAATCATGGCTATTTGGCTGCACAGCTTTCCACTCAGGAATTGCGACTGTGGTATCTACAGCATTTCCACTGGTGCTCTCCCTCTAGCTTCTAATGGAGCGCCATACACCAGCCCATCTTCTAGTGTAATGTGGTCAACCATCATGGGGCAGATTCTTAAAAGACAGAAGGTAGTTGTGCTACATGCATCGACTGCTGAAGGCTCTCTTTCAGCAGAGAGCTCTGCTGCCTCCCCCACCTCCAGACACAGAATAAGCCAGTACTATGCCCTCTCTCTTACCCAGACCCTAGGTGTAGCTGCCTGGTTGTCTCTGACACGGACTTGCAGCATGACTCTCTTTTGTGCAGCTAACATACAAGGTGTGTTTCCCTAGCTGTGTGCATGGGAGGCAGGTGTGAGCCTCGTGTTCAGAGCATCAGATCTGACAAGTCTCTCTGTAGGAAACTTGTCTGGGCATTTGACTTTCTCCAGTGCTGTGCTGTGCTGTGCTTTTCTGTTACTGGAGACATGTAAAACACTTGCCTTTCGTTTCCCAGAACTCCTTTCTGATGCAATGCGTTGTTGATTTAGGTATTTTTCCCCAAATACTGGCAAGTCTAATCCCAATTTAAATATTGGGAGGAGATGATCTCCTTTAGTTAATAAAACTAACATTAAAATTAGTTAAGGTTTTTGCTGCATCCATGACTACCTTGCCACATGTTAAATATAAAGTGAATATGTTAAACCCTCAACTTCTTCATGGATCATCTTTTAATTCCTTTGGACTGAGCCACCAGTAGTGTAGAGAGTCTGAAGGAAGTGTTCGGTACTGTGTGAGAACTTGCTTGGCAAGCTACATGGTAATCTCTTCTTGGGAAGGTTTTGGATACTGCCTAGTTCTAAACATCCATTTTCTCTTTCTCCAGAGGCTGCAGAAGATGGTCACCCTCTTCAGAAATACCAGCTTTGGACATTAATGCTGTTAAATGGTTACGGGAGATAAAAAGGAAAGGAACAGTGGAAGCTGTGCTTCAAGCACACAGGAAAGCTAGAGCTTAGAAATATCCTTTATTTTAGGGTCACATGAAGTTCTTACTGATTTTCTAAAAATTATTTGCTGCTTTATCTTTTAATCACTTTTCCTGAAAAGAAATCTTTTTAAACCAAGTGAGGCTGGAATGTATTGCCTTTATGTACAAGTTCTGGTTTTAAAGAGGCTTTTTGAATCTTCTTATGATAAATCAACGAGGACAGTATTGCACAGTCAGCAAACAGAAATGCTGTGGTAAATACATACAAATTAAAAACAGTGGATCGTGCATTTCTGGGTTTCAACTCATAAAATCTCTGAGGAACAGTGTTGGTTTCACTTTGTTTTTTGCAATGGCTTGTATCACTTCAGTTGCAATTACAGCAATTGTGAGTGTCAGTGCAAACAATTGAATCAGTCATGGGCATCTGCCTGCAGTTGAGTACTAATCTTCACCAATGTGTCACTATAAAACCTCACTTAAAATGAGTAGGAGGCAGATCCCATAAAGCATGTTTGTGGGACCATCTAAGTGAATTGATTGTTTTGTTTCTAATAGCATCTTTCCCACATCCTGACTGGAATATAATCAAGATTGCTACATGCTGGACACATAATTCTTTGGACTGTAAATGTGATCTCAGTATTAACAGACCCCCAATTTAAAGTCCTAACACTTTCAGACCAAAGAAAAAAAAGCAGTACATGTCTTTACAGCTGAGTCCACCCTACAATATGTAAATGTAGAGAATACTCCAGGCAAATGCATATATTGGAGATGGCAACTTTTTGATTTCACATACAGCTGCTACAATAATCTATGTGGATTTTCTATCTGCTTCATCTGAAAGGGATCTTTGAAGTGCAGATAGTTTTTTTCTTTTTCCTCTTTATACTCTTCAACCTTCCCACAGCTATTCTTATCATGGAGAAAAGCTGCATGGAGTACTTGCTGAGCATGCCGGTATTAAAAGATTACCAAAGTATGTTGCATGTTAGATCCCCCCAGAACAAGGTAACTGTGCTTGTAGTCTGAGGGGACACTGTATAATGCTCCATTTAAACTCAAAACAGTAACATAAAACTGCCTGATTTTTTTTGATGTGAAGAGTAGTGTAACTTCACTACGGACACAAAAATTACAACTATACTGTCTCATTAAATAATTGATGTCACATAGCAATAAACGTGCTTTAGATTGAATAAAATTAATACGGTATTAAGTAAACGAGATCTAACATCAAAAATTAGGCTTCAAATTCATCACCTTTTTTGTGGCTTGCCTATAAATACATAAAGGTGATGTAGGTAACAAAGTAGTGTTTGTGAAAACTTCGATGATCAGCAGAAAAACCAGGCCCAGACTCTTCTTCATATAGAATTTAGATGTACTGTCTTAAATCTTCCCTAGTCAGTAGTATAAAAGTTGATACACTGAACTAATAAATCCCTTAATAAACTTCTCTTCAAGTGACTTTCTTGGGATTGGAATATTTTCTTTTTTAATGATTCTCAAATGCAATCATTTGTCCATTCCTTATTTCTGTACCAGAATGACTGATTGCAACATATGCAGAAGCATCAATATTTTCCTTATACTTTTCAATAAAGGCTCATCCAATCTACAGAAAATTTTCTAACAGTAACATTCTTACATTTCTGAGATATGACATCTGCCTAAAGTACAAAACATACTTTCTTTTTGTTTTGACCTGAGAATGGTATTCTAGTTTGAATTACTGAAATACAGGTCTCAACAGTAAAACTGAAGGAGAGGGAAGAAAACAGGCAACCATTTTCTTTCTGCATATGAGCCAGGTAAAGATAGGAAGGATAACATTTAGAAATGTGATCCACTACACAGACTTCTAGTTAGAAGCTCATAAAGCTAAAATGAACTGGCGTGGATCATGTTCAAAGTGAGACTAAAGCAGTATTAGCTTCTTTCTGACAAACCTTTACAGAAATGTGTACCCTTTTCATATGTTATCTTGCATAAGTTAGTGTTCCTGCAACTTTCTCAAAAATTTGCAATTTGCCTTATAACTAGACAATATCGAACAAGTGTTTTAACAGCAAATGCATGAATGCAAATTCAGCATTTAATTGATAAAACACTGGGCTTCTTCTATGAATACCAAAATTCCATTCAAGAACTGTTAACAGTCTACAAGTGTTAAGAGAAACTGTGTATATAGGGTGCTGTGATTTAAAAAGTTACAAGAATCACCCAGTTGAGGTCAGAAACCTCAGCTCTTGATTCAGTGTTGGGGACAAATGTCAATAATGTTTTTGAAATCCTGTGTTTGTCTTGTTTGTCTATTACACCCTTTGCTCCATGCAGTGGATTTAATAATCATAATTATAATGTTGATGATAACTTCCAGTCTTATGATGAATCTATTTGTGTGTGGTAATCCTTAATCTTTACATAGTTATGGGTCAAAACAAAATCTTAATATTAGTAAGGAATGAAAATTGTGCCTGTTTGTTTCTACCTATTTGTTTTAGTTACTGTAGGCAGATGAATGTCTTTCATTAAAGTATGCTAGACATTCCAGGGACAGCTTAATTTTTTTCCACCATTCTGATTTTTCTCCTTCAGATTATTCCTGAAAAGATGAAATGCACTCTTCTTTTTATCCAGCAGTCTTCTGCTTAGTAAAGGCTTGCAGGTTAAGCAGCCATACAGAGACATCACTGTTGCTGGGACTACCTGTGGGTGCGTTTCATAACTTCTGCGACAGCTTTAACTCCAGTCACCCATGATGTCCATGTACCCTTTCATAGCTAGATCCAATTATAATTTGTAAGGTCTAGCACATACTTGCAAGGATCATCTGCAGCTCTGTGCTTGGTACTTTATATACAATACACACTGGTATAGCATGGTAGAAGCTGGATAAAGTGAGTTTTGTATTTTTTTGGTGCAGAAAGGTTTGTGGTATTTTTTGGTATCAGTTTTATTAGAACATAAAGATGACATTTCAGTTTCTTTTAGGGAACAACAGAAGCTCCCATTCTTTTCCAGCCTCAGCCTAGTAATGCAAATGTTCCGGCTATATCTTTCCTTGCCCTGCAAAATCCCCATCATGTGAAATGCCATGCCAGGAGAGTGCACAAGATCCTGAGAGCCTGCTTAGTGTGTGAGTGTCAGAGAGGCTGCTGCAGGTCCGTGACCATCCTGCTACATGCAATTTCAGCAGTGACTACAGAACAGCATAAAGGCAAAATCAGTAATATGAGATTTGTAGCTGCTGCACAAATACTGTATTTGTTTCCAGAGTTGAATGTTTAAAATTGCAGTTATGTTCTGGGAATAAATGCTGGTTCTGGAGCCTCTGCTGCCTCTCCATGGAGGAGATGCTATGAATGTCTCCTGTGAAAGTCAAACATTACATCAATTTTACAGCTTTCTTCACTGGAAGGACAACACCCAGCTTCCACTTTGTTTCTTTTTCCTAATGATCCAGCTAATACTGCCAAGGGACAGGGACTACTTGGCCTATGTCAGCACTTCTCCAACACTTCAGAAAGCAGATATTTCCCCATCTAAATGTGTCCCAAGTTCCTGTCTGATTTGAGTTACAACTTTTCTTTCCTGAATGCACCCACTTTCTTTTTTATTGATGTCTGAAAACACTTAAGTTTCTGTTTGGAGATTCTCTTACAAAACTTTTGTGATGAAAGGGCATTCTTTATTATTTGAAAAATCAGCATGTGCTTGCTTGCTTATTGTATGCTATCTTGGTAGACTGTTAACATCTGTCAAGGCTGGCTGACCCACTGATATATTGACTGTGTATGATCAGTACTTACTGAATTAAATCAGCTGTTCAGCAAGGTTTCAGTATCTGCTTATCCTTCTTAAATTGCTAATAACTCCAGTTCTGCTAGATCTTAACTTAGGATTACTATATTACAGTATACTTAAGTTGTTTCATGCAAGGATTTTGGTGTTCAGTAATGAGTGATAATGAAATCTCTCATGGAACTAAACCCCTCCTTGAATCAAAGTTTCATTATATGCAGTCTTCTGAATGGTGTGATCTACTGGGCTTCTTCCAAAGAGATTGTGATCTAGTTGGAAGATTCTTCCATTTTTAAGATGGTTTCAAGTAATTAAATGACTAAGGAGGGAAGTGTATCCCTTGTACGTAGAAGACAAAGCACACCCAGTTTCACTTATACACAATATATTAATGGACGATTAACATGACTGAATTCAACCATAGGTGGAATCCCCCTGTCCAGGTGCCTATGCTGATCCCTGCACAAGACCTACCATAGCAGTGTAGGAAATAAAATGCTTTCAGTTTCCAGTATCACAATGTGTTAGATCACCAAGATAAACCTGAAGTAATTGTATGATGGGTGAAAGCATGAAATTCTAAAGAACCAACAAAATGTGCTTAGCATATGTCTTCACAAGTATTGCTGATACATTTGTGTTTCCCAAGTGGACCTTATCAGCAGTATAATCATCTTCTAGTCTTGTAAGACTAGTCTTTCCATGATTCTTTAACAATGCTTTATGACACTGCAGTACTTGATTGCATGGTCATAAAAACACTTTAATTTTAGTGACTCTCCTGGAAAAGCTACTAATATAGAAAGCTTGTAATACATGTAAAACAGTCCACTAAACCATACAAATGAAACTGTGGGACTCAAATGTTGCCACCTTAGATAGTTCATGAGTCAGAATAAAACCTGGTACCACCAGATTTATTATTTGTGCAAAGTGACTACCTGAAAATTACTTTAGAAACTTCATTATACATACATTTGTTTACCTGTGATCAGCTGAATGGGATGAGGCAGAAACCTGCATCTCAGAAGTGTAGCTGAGACAAATATCATGAATCATAGCATCAAAATACGTCAAGCCTAAGCCACACAAAATAGCACTACTTAACGTGTCTCTATTTGGAAGGGTTGACACAAATCTCATGGTCAAAGGATTTGAGCCTTGATGTCCAAATCTATGTTGACGTTTGACCAAAACTGCCACTGACAGGAGCCAATAAGGATACGAGTAATAGGAGGATATAACAAATTGGGATCATGACTCCCTGCAGACTGCATTGGCAAGGAAGAGGCAGTACCCCTTTCCCCCTCACCAGCCCTGCTGAGGCTTGCCTGTTTGGGCATGCTTGGCTGGTGCATATCTTGTGCACTCCCACCAGAGTTTTGAGCTCCACACTAGCACCTCCCTCCTGTTCAAGGATGCTGCACACCTTGAGGGAGACGTCTGCCAAATCCATGGGAAGGTGCCAACCAACATCCTGGAGCTTCGCTCTGCAGGCACAGGCACTCCATGCACAGGCACTGCCAGGCTTCGGTAACATGCGACCTGATGTGTGGCTGGTTGCACAACAAGCCAGGAAGAGGCTGAGATCATTCTCTGTCTTGCAGTAGCAGTAAATATCACAGCAGTAAATAATCACTGTCTCAAGTCAAAATGCTCCTTCACCATGTTCTCAGCTTCAAAATATGACCAGAAGAACAGTGGCCAGGGGAGATATTACCTGGCCAGCACTGCCTGTTAAGTAGCGTGAGCAGCATTTCTGAGTACAGTTAAGCTCCATTAATTACATGTTTATGTGCACAAGAAATGTGTTTTTCTTCTCTAGTGCCACTGTCATAGATCTTAATAGGCTCTTGTGCTTGGTGTTGAACAGTCACAGACCTTGGGTTTAAGAGCTTACAAATGAAATTAGGTGAGACTCCAAACAGTGAAAGGTGATAAAGAAGGGACAAAAGAGCAACAAAAAAGGTTTTTTTTTGTTTTACATCAGATCCTTAGTTTTACATCTTGATTTCCAATTATTTGACATTAATGATAATTTATTAGCATAGCAAGGTAATGACAATTCTGAAAATTCAGTAGCAATTGTCACATATAGCAAAAGAATTTCAGGGTAAAGAAAAAGGAATCTTAAAGGCAATCTTCTGCTGAGAGATAAGGAGTTACACAGTTAGAACAGAGAGTTGTAAATTAATCCTGTCATATGCAGGAAGCTGCTCTGCTGGGGAGATTCTCTGATGTTGATGCCTGTGCATCAATAACTACACTTGCATCTTTCAGGGTGTGTGGCTTCCTTCCTAGGTATGTTTCACCATGGATCTTTGCCACCAAGGCTCAGTAAAAGTGGGATTTCAATGCATCAAATTATTTCTGTAGCACTTCTGGATTTCTGATTCCCACTTAAGGATCAGGTTTAGCTGACATGATTCCTAGCACACTTGAGGCAAGATCCACGTCCAGCAGAGATCTCTGCTGAATCCCATACAGCTCTGGAGCTGCAGGACAAAGACAAGTACCTGTTACCTCTGCTGACTGACAAAGAGTATGATGTGAAATAAGTCAGTTTAATTTACTTGGACCACTCTGACCAAGCTCTCTACCCACAACGATGTCACCATTCCCCACTTATTTGGAAAGTTCTACATTCAAGGACGTAAAACTAGAAATATGAAATGTTGCTAAAAATTACGATGTTACTTCAGTGCAAGTTCACACTTTGTATCTTCAGTGGCTTGAACCAGCAAATACCTATGAAATCTCAGAAGATGGTCAAATCATTAGTAACTACTTTCTGATGGCTTTATGGGACAGGACACATAATCCTGCTGACTCTGAAAAAACAGCTGGTTGGTGAATGCGCAAAATAAAGTCGGCACAAGGTTTGTGATGGCTATCTCAATTAAGCATTGCAACTACAAAACTACTAAAGTACACTTAGTGTACAGCAGCTAATCTTCCATATGGATTGGTTGGCAAATGCTCAGAAAAAAATAGTCATTTCAAGTGCCAGCTTCCAGGGTCTAACCTGAAATGTAGAATAAATGGTGGCGGGCATCTTGTGAGAGTCAAGTCTCTTACAGAGTCAGGCACCTGGGAAGTGAGGCATTCAAAATCACTGGCCATGTCAAAACTGTCTTCGCTGGCTATTTAATTCGTATTTTTATTAAGAAAAAAAAAAAAGAAAAAAAAAAGGGGGGGGAATAGGAGAAAGGAGAATTGGTTGTGAGAAGATAAAAAGCAAGTAACCATGAGACCAAACTTCCTTGAAATTTGGTAAAAATAATACAGAGATTGTTTATCCAGAGCTGACTGCAAAACAGGACTCAGTGGATTCCATTTCTCACACATACATCTCCAACTGTCATCTCAGTGGCACTGCTATGGTTTCTAAGCTTCCAGTGGGGTGTCATGACAAAGTATAATCTCCACTGGGACTGCAGAAGTACCTCCTCATTGTTTGCAGTATGCTTCTCCTAAGGTTTTTTAGGGCTCCTACAGCCAGAGTTAAAGCTTTTCCTTAATACCAAGCTCTCGATTCAGAGTCTGACAGATCTCCCAGGACAATCTGCTTGACAGCTCATGTGCCTTCTCTGCAACACAAGGATTGTTTTTCATGCCTTTATTTTGTTTTTAACAACTGCTGATGCACAGGTAATTGTACCCACTGATCCAGCCTGCAAAGCCCTGAGGTCCCCTTATTCTAGACTTGTAATTAAAAGAACTGATATGTTTAACAATTAAATCAAAAATTTGAAGTAGAAACCAGAAAATCTGTATTGTTATTTACTGCTCGCTGTATACAGACAAAGCTTTGCTTGAGAAACTCTCCCAAAAGGGAAGGAAGTACATTAATTTGTATGATGTAAATTACACAGTTAACTTCTGGAGTGAACAAGATGTTAAATCAGAACAAGGAAAATGGCGAAGAGCAGGATTACACACTAAATTGGTAGGTAACCTCTGTAGTGCTCTGGGACGACAAACTGTTTAAATAAAGCACATGAGATACAAACTCCTCTCCTGCTGAAGTGATAATTTTTAATCAAAATTTTGTGCATACATTGGTGGCATTTTCCAATAAAATGTGAATTCATAGCTTCACCTGAAGCTGTTATCCATATTTTAATTTGTAACATGTCTATATTAATTTAACTATTGGATGGCAAACCCCCAATCTTTCTAAAAGTTCTTAATTGGAAAAACATCCCAACCCATCTAATTTCTGTATAAATCCTTGATGTTATTTAGGCAATAATCATTATTTATGAGGAAGCATTAGGTCATCTCTCAAGATGTTTATTACTGCAAAACAAGTCACTATCAAGTTGTTATTATGCTCACATGTGACATGTAGTGGGCTGCTATACTGACAAATGAGTTTGAACCAACTAAAGTAAACAAGAGGTTGCCCCATCAGTGTTTGCTATGAACATACGGAATGCTGATTTCCCTGAGTCGGAGAAAATCCACTTGCACAGGGTTTTTTATGTTTACCAGGTCCAATAATATGACAGGTACTTTACAGAGTATGTCAGATCCCGGCTCTTTGCTTGAGAAACTTCCAGCTGAATTTTAGGTGAGCAAGAATACCAGATTGGTAGGAAAATAGTGAGGAAGATAAAAACCACAGGCTGAGAAATAGTAAGCTCCACATCCAGGCTTTGTGTGCTGGATTTAAGCTTAGAATTGTACCATAAAAGACGTTGTAGTGCAAGGAACAGTATTCTGGGTTGTCCTATGCCCTTCCATGACATTACCTGTGGAATAAAGTATTGGCATGAAAGTACTGGGACTTTTTCCCCAGAAGTGTCAGGATATTGATAGAGATAATAATGATGGCACCTCCCAGTCATTTTTTCACCAACATTTTTTCAAAACAGAACCTCCTTAAAATCCTGTCTTCCTGTCATTGCCAGAATGATCATGATCTTCCATGTTCTGTCATGCAAATAGCACACCCTTTTATGTCCTCCCACAAGCTTACCCTTCATCTTTGTTTCTTCCCAGGCCAGCTCTCTGTCTCTTACAGTCACCCCTGGCCTTATGTCTCCTTTTTTGATAATGTCTCCCTCCGACATTATCAACTGATTAGTATTTGCTTCCCCTTCCAAGAAAACTCTGCCTGCTGTACAAGGTTCTCAAGCCACCGTGTTCCATGTTACTGTGTGCTGCTCTTCCAGGTTTCAGGAGTGTCAGCACAGTTGGAGTGAGCTCTCAGTATCCCATGTGATCAGTCCATGCCCATGGGTAGCATAGTCCTTCTCTCCATGTTTGTGCCCCTGGACTGCAAATGCATGGGAGATAAATCTGCTGCTTGCCTAACTGGACCATTTATTGCACCGTGATCCCTTAAAAGCCAAGCACAGAACTACTGCAGTCACATATGTGCAGCTGAAAAGAGTAGGATATAAACAATTCTACTTTAACCATTAACAGAAATTAAGGACTAATTACTATTCCTTCTAATACAACGAAATTTTCCCCTCTCTACAATTCAGAACCAGTTCTATTTTAATGCTTCAACCTCCATTTGTACCTTCACAGAGGAAATACAATTAATACATGGCTTATCCCTTGCATAGTGCTATATGTCCACTTCTGCCTTCTGCCTTTTAAGGCCTTCAGCGTACTCTCTGAGACTTTACCTAACTAAGGGAGGTGGCAGGATGTTAACTCTCTTACTTTTATAACTGGGAGTATATGAGTACATTTTCACACTGCTTTCTGCTCTCTAACATGCGAGTTACTAAAAAAAAACCAAACCATTTTGGGTGGGGGAATTATTTATACAGTGATTAGGTGGATCTCTTTAAGCCAAAAAAGTTCACTCTAGCCACCCCTTACATCACCCTTACAAAGAAACACAAGAGACTTGCATTCTATATTATTATAGTCTATATTATTATACTCTTCCCTGGAAAGAAAAACAAACAGACAAACAAAAAAATTAATCCCTTAAATATTCAATCAGTAAAACCACCAACACCTATTAAAAAAAAAATAATATCCAACCTAGATGATGATTCATCCTGCCTAAACCTCATACAGGTTCTTGCACCTCAGTTCCCCTTGGCTGCCCCAGGCAGTTCCCCACTTAGGGCTCGAAGTCCCTCTTTGGGGCCATCAGCCATGTGTGTCTGAACCTGGATGGGAACTGCGACGGGATGCTGGGGGATTATATATGTCACCAGTGCAGTAGTAGGTTCTGACTGGTTTAGCTGGAAAGAGCTTTTGCATCCAGTCAGTATGGACAGTCAGGTTATTATTCAGCTGAGTGGTATTGTGGAGCCATGGGTGTGGGTTTGTGTTTGTCAGGGGCAGGTGTGAGTTGGCAGTATAGTCAGTGAGGGATTATACATAAAACACAGCTCATGCGATCATGCAGAGCATGTTGTGTACACCGCTGGCAGGAGTAGGAGACCTAGGACAGTGTCATAAACCAAATTACTCTTCTTAGAGGGAGTAAAGAGCAGCCTTGCTTCCACAGATTTCCACTGATGCCAATGACAGAGGTCCCCTTTGAATTAACTCACAAATAGTGCACTCTCCTCTACCCCAGGCAAGTGAACATCCTTTGGAGAGAACGAGAAAGTTCAGAAAATCCCTAGGGACTGGGCTATCTGGAAGAAGGCACAAAATTAACTTCTGGATTTGAGTCTGACAGGGCAGAGCAGAAGAACCAGAGCTGGTTTTACCAAAAATGACTGAAATGCCTCCAGCCTATATCCAGGGAGCTTCCTCGGCATGAGGTTTGCATAGGCTCCTAGAGCAACCTGTCTGCTCCTAGTGCAAGCACCACATTCACATGAGCCATGCTGGATTGGCTGCTGCACAGCCATTAGGGCTTCTCCCTCCTGCTCTTCTGCGACACCCATATGGGCATTTCCTCCAGGACCAGCTTTAGTCTCATATATATTTTTAAAGAGCCAAAGATCATAGGATCTGGAGCACCAAAATTCATACACAGCACTTAATTCTTCAAACATTCAAAGCACTATATAAACATTAGTGAAGCCTCATAAGATGAGGTAGGTAAGCATTATCTCTCCCTCTCAAGGTGTGGTGAAGTGACTTGGCCAAGGCCATAAGATGAGTCACTGGCAGAGCAGGGTTTACCATCCACATCTTTTTGAATGGTGTCTCCTAGGCTGGCTAGCAAAAGCAGCATGTGGTCAGGCAACACAGGCAGCTCGGCACCACCACCAACCCGCATCCCCGCTGCCACTACGGGGAAGCCTGCTGTTAGGTTATCATAAACTCCATCCTGAGGTGGCAGGGAATGAAGGCTGCCTAGTTCACCCAACAACACAGCTTGGAAGCCTAGGTGAATTAGGTTTCATTTGATTAAGAGAATAAAATTGAGAGTAAACCTGAAGAAACTCAAACTCTGAGATGGCTGCTCCCTGAATCACAGCTAAGGGTGTGACAATCAGCAAGTGGCCTGATTTCTGGGAGTTCAGGATGTTCTCCCTGTAGGCTGCCCAACATGTCTGAAGATCAGGCCCTTTGCATTTCACAGCCCTGGTTTCTTAGTTCTGCCTTTCTGAAACCAAGTAGCGTGATCTTCTTGAGGTCAGGAACGTTTGGCAGCAGAAAGTGAGGCCTGAAAAGGTATGGCGCTCCTCAAAGCAGGGCTGTGGGGAGAGTGGGGGAAGACAGTGCAAATGCAGTCCCCTGCACATCGTGGGTCACCAAAACCAAACCACACTCAGAGGAGCACAGCTGCAGTGAATGCTTCCGGGCCTGAAGAAGGGTATGCTGTGTTACCTTCTGGAGGGCAGGGCAGCCCATACCAGCGGCGCCAGCCCATGCAGGGATGTCAAGGGCTTTTGCACGTCGCCTTCTGCAGGCAACCCCCTCCCTCCCTGTGAGTACTGTCCGGTGGGGAAGGAGGAAAGCAGCGGCCCGGAACACTGCGGCGGGAGGCGGCAGACCCGGCCCCTTGGCCTCAGGCCGGCCCCGCGGGAGGCAAGGGGGGAGAGGCGGTCTCCCTCGACAGGCGTGACACCATAAGCGCGGAGCCTGGGCCAAGGCAGGCGCTCACACTGCGGCGACGAAATCCCCAAGAGAACGTGACGCGCCGGTTTAGGCCCTTTTTGTGTTGTTTTGTTGTTTTGTTTTTTGTTGTTTTTTTTTTTTTTTTTTTACGGCTGGCAGCCAAGAGAGGGGAGCCGGGAGAGTGCCGAGGGCAGGCTGCTCTTGTCAGGAGGGCGCAGGGTGGAGTCTCTTACCTCCCGGAGCCACCTCCAGCTTCGGCGAAACCTGTCGAACAGTTTCCCCCCGGTGACAGGGCGGAGGGCAGAAGGGCGGGCCGGAGGAAACGCACCGCCTTGGAACAGGTTTGTCCTTTTCTACCTGCTGACGTTTGGCCGCCCCAAACGGTGGCTGGAAACAAAACCGCCCCGTCAGTGCGAAGGCAGCCCGGAAAAACTGGTCGTGTCAGGGGCGAGGGCTGCATTCCTGGCTGCCGCGGCAGGGGACGGCTCATCCACCGCGAGGTACCCGCGCGAGTATAAAAGGGCCCCGCACGGCGAGCCGCGGCAGAGGGGTGGCCGTGGTTGGTCGCCGGGTTCGGTCTGCCGCGAGCTGGGTCGCTGAGGAGAATGGCTGGGGGGTTTCTTCTATTTTCATTTTATCTTTTTAGACTTTTTTCTTTCATTATTTATATATATATTTTTTTTTAAGAAAGCTTGTTGCCTTCAAGCTTTCCAAACCTCAGCGCAAGGCCAGGGGGATGCTCGCCGGACGGTGGCCATGAATAAGTGGCGGCGCTGAGTGAGGAGCGTTCGAGGGCGGCCGGGCTGGCGGGAAGGGCGCTCTCCCCGCGGCGCTGCGGTCGCCAGCCCGCCCGCCCGCCAGTCCCGCGTGTTTTGTCTCGTCCCCAGGTCGGCCGTGGCGAAAGGAAGAGCCAAGCTCGGGCCAGAAGCGAGTGGGAAGCGCGTCCCCCGCCCCACTCCCCCACAGACCGCGGCTCCTCAGCCTCCTTGGTGCAGTGGTTCTTAACAGTTCAACAGTTCTCTATCATAATTGTGAAATGTTTAGGACCACTTGACCAGGGAGGCCCCGGCATCGGGCCGGCAGCGGCGGGCGGACGAGCGAGCCCCCTGGCGCCGGCGGAGACCAGAAGCGCCGGCGGCAGAGACCGGCCCGGGCCCCGGTCACAGTGGGGGCCCCGCCGGGCCGGACGCGGGGAGGGGGGCGGCTCCGGTGCCGGCTGGAGCTGCCGGGTCCGGGAGGCGATGAGGAGGGGGCGGTCGGACCCGTGGTGCCCGCTCTCGGGGCGGCGCAGGAGTAATGTCAGTGCAAGTACTTAAAGTTACTTCATGTACTGTGGGAACTGAGGAGTTCACTATCTTAAAAGGAACAGGTAGGATAACTTTTGCTGGCTGTGTTTGCGGCAGGCTGCAACACTTACTGTGTAACCCATTTATTCTCTCCTTTATTCTCCCCATATTTTCATATGTACAGATTAAAAAAAAAAAAAAGAAAAAAAAATCAGATTGCCTTTGACTCTCCAGGCTGCATTCTTCAGAGGCTTCCCACCTCCTCTGGTCATATATGCAGTATACTCAGTAATAGCATGGGGTTTTTTTTTTCTTTTGAGTGCCCTTTTATTTAGGACAGTGTAGCGTTTATGCTGTGCTGTTTTATAGCATATTTTCCCTGTATATACCCATTGCAGGCAGTTAAAGGATTATCCAGACTTTTCTGTCCTGCCTTCATCAGAAGGATGTCAGTGGGTGTCTGGTTTTAAGACTCTTGCGTTGATGGCCTGGTTTGAAGGCCCGTGGATTTAATCAAGTTGAATGGACCTCATCTAAAAGGCTGTACTTTTTTTCAGAATACAGCTGAAGAATTTGGGGTCTTTAAAAAGAGGAGGGGAAAAAAAAAAATCTGGAAATGGCAATTCTTCAAAAAATTAATATTTCTTGTAGAAGTGCAGCTTTGTAAATGAGAAGTTCTTCCTACTTTGTGCTCATTCTTCTTACCCTAGCTGTCAAATGGAACTGGAAAAGTGGTGGTTTTAGCAAACAAGCAAAAAACCAAACTTGCATAGAACAGGCAACAGACTAATTCATAAAACATAATTCTACTGCTTTAAATTTGACCAGGGAAACCTAGTGAGTCTGCATGTGTATATGTTTTAAACCTTAAAAACCCAACAAGGTGTATATATGTTTTCTTACCATCACTTAATGTGGTATTGTTTTTCTCAAAAATACACCATCTGGCATGAACACGTGGTGCATGAGTATATTTGCAGGTAATTCTAGCCTCACTGAAGGCAAGAAGAGTTCTGATGTTGCTTGCTGTTGAGCTGTGATCAGAAGAAGAGCTTCCAGGAGAAATATTTGAAGAGTAGGCAAGCCTGATATGTAAAAATGATTCTTGGAGACAGCCTCAGAAAAGCATGCTTTTTACCTACTGTTGTAACTCAGAACAAGTTAGGCAAGGTTAATTACAGCATAATAGGGTTTAATTTAGCTGGGAATGAGGGTATGGTGGCTGCTAGCAGTGTTTCTCAGGCTGCAAGGCTGGCCTCCTTAGGCAAGCTTACACAAGCCCAAGGCAAATGGAAAAACACACTTTGTCTGGGACTTGGCAAAGGTAGAACCCCCACATCTATTAATGATGATTCCTCATTTGCCAAGGCAAAAATTTAAATGCTCTCCCAAGGAAAGGATTAACAACCTGTGCCACTTAAGGGTCTGATGATTCAATACCATTCTGTCTGGGTTCTAATATAGGGCACTCATTATCACAGTCTGAGCACCTCCCAAATATTTAAAAAGAAATAACAGTAGTGTTCTGCACAGAGAGTTCTCATTAATTTTGGTGGGTGTTGTGAATGTTTAAACAGAGCAGAGCCCTGAAGAGTTGAAAAACTTGCAAAACACGCTGTGAGTTAGATCTGCAGCTGGCTTGAATTGGCACAACCCTGCTGACTTGTGTGGAGTTACAATGATTTACACCAGCTGGGATCTGACCCGGTGTTTTTCTCTCTTGCCCCATCTCCAGTTGATTAGCCTGATCCTTTCTGGCTGCATCGAAGCCATCCATTGAGATCAGTGGAAACATGAACTGCATGAAGTATGGGTTTCCTGTTTGCAGGGAATCCTTTTTGCTCATCTTAGTACAGCTCAAGATGATGTGAGTGTTGTCTTTTTTTTCTTCTTTCCCTATGTTTGAGTGCAGTATACCCTGAAAAACTTTGAAAAAAACCCTGTTTGATAGGAGTAAGAAAGGAGTTCTCTTTGAGGAGTAGCATCATTCATTCTGGAAGAGCAAACCTGCGGGGGAGTTCTGCTTACACAAATAGAAGACCTTGATGTTTTTGTACTGGGTTGGCCATGTCAAGACAAACCTCTACCAATTACTTGTAGAAACTGATGCTTCATTATAATCCATGGCTGAAACTGGGGTGTGTCACAGTGTTACTGGAAGGACTCTTTCATGTGTGCTCTATTCTGTGACATTTTAAAGGTATGGAATCAGGTCGACTTCTGACTGTTGTTTTTCCTCTCTCAGACTGGGTGAACTCCTGATGACAGGCTTGTAGTTTTCATAAGCTGGCAGTAAGCCATGTTGATGAACAAACAAACAAACAAACAAAAGTCTCCAACAAATACACAGTGAAAACCTCTGGGCAAACAGCCCTTCCTTGTGATATTGTCTAAGTTAAGCAAAAGCCTGAGGGAAAGAAGGGAGGAGGCTCTACTGCTGAACTTGGTAAAATGTTGCCCTGCTGTTGCAGAGCATGTCTTTAGCTCTTGCTATTAACATCTCAGATAATACTTCAGTTTCCTGTCACTGGAATCTTGGCCTTTGAATAATAACATTTAATTATTATTTTTTTTTAACTTCCTTTTAAAATAAATAGCAAAGTTGTTATGACCAGACTGAAAGCACAGGTAGATTAAACCTTCTGGTTCTGGACTAACCGTTGGACTAAGAAGGTGTTTCTCATTGTCTGCTCTGCCCAAGAACAGGAAGTAGGCACACATACATTCCTCCCTCCGCGCCCTTTTCTGTAGGCTGCTTAATGGTTTGGCAGCATCTCCTAGCTTCAGTATGCACATGAGTATGTTGTTTGGGATGCTTGATTGGTCAGTCATTTGGGTGGCAACAGCTAGTAAAGTACACGTTCAAATCAAATCCGTGTTTGAATTAAGAAGGTTATGTTTTGGGTTGCTCTTTCTTCATCCGCTGAATAATGCTCCTCTGCATAAGAGCAATCTAGGTGTTGGTGCTTCTCAGCTATTGAGTAATGCTGACATCATACTAGACATCATACTTAGGTTCTTGAACAAAAGGTAGTTGCATCTCTAGAAGCCCTTAAAAATATCAGTAAAAAGCTGTTTTAGGAAAAGTTAATAAAAAGAAAAATGTATTTCTAGACATCAGTAGTCACAATTCACAGATTTATGCTTGACTTCTGGCTGGTACTTGCAGAGGTGTTCACACAATAACTTCCCTGACAAGAGACCAGACATCCACCACTTCTAAGCATCAGAAATTCTTAGGCCTGATCTGAGCATTTGCTTTGTTGACCTAGGGAGGAGAAGAGGCTCACCCATTGCTGGCAGCTTCCAATCCTATAGACATGAATTAATGGCCATACTTCCAGCCCATGTAAATTAGCATATGGTCTTCCATTTCTGTGTAGGTGTACCAGTTTATCCCAACCTAGGTGCAGGTCTTGAAAGTATTTCTGCCTGGAAGTAATTTTGTGCTCAAAACTGACAATGGAGAGTGCAGGTAATTTTTAAAAAACATATTTTCCAAATACAGTTAATTGTCAATATTCACAGTAGCGGCATCCCCATAAGATAAATGGGGTGACAAAGTCCATGCTTGGTAACACTAAAGGCATGATTTTTTTTTGCCAGCTTATTTGTTTCTGGTTCCTTTATTTGACATAAATGTATCTGACAACCTGTGACTTTAGAATTTGCACAACTTTCATTTTCAAGTTGTTCATAGTATCCAGCAATTTATACTGGTAGCCAGTGAGTGCTGGATGATCATCTCATTAAGTAGTTTTTGTTCTACCTCTGTCTCATAAAGATACCAGTGGTTTACATATTGTTTTAGTTTACATGGCTTCATGTCATGTTCTTGATACTCTTAGACCCGTCTCTCAGGTAATGTTTTTTACTGGTATCTGGGAATGCCAGTAAAAGTAGTGCCTTTTGAAAACACCAATTTCTACAAGCATGTGTGGGAAATTTGTAGTATCTACTGTTTGAGATTGTTTCTTTCTCTTTTTTGTGACAAATTTGGGTCCCAGGCATTGAGGGATGTAGTAGTATTTGAAGCTGGAATAGTGTTCTGCCAGTTTACCTTTTATTGGACACCTGGATATGATTCCCTTGAAAAAAATGTAAAAAAATAAAAATACAGTTTCCTAAACTAACTATGGTTAGTGCAGACAAATGGCCGTTCTTCAGTGTGATTCATCTCATCATCTTGAACTGGATGGCTGAAATAAGTGAGACTCATTCTACTCTAAAAGTACCGGTTTCTCTTAGCTTGCTAGAAAGTGGGGCAGTATCACTAAATCAGCCACAAGACTTACACACTGTGGAGTATGGTTTCTTGAGTCCCCTTGTGAGTCCCTCCAGTTTCAGACAATACAACCCCGCTACTTGTACATAGCTGCTCTGCTCCATTGGTTATATCCACGTTGTTCCTCAGCTGCTGAGTTAATGTGAATCACCTTTTTTCTTGCTTCCTGGAGTGCAGCGGGAAGCAATTTTTAGAATAACGGGCACTAAAATTAGAAATAATTCAGTGACACTTTTATAGTGGCTGCATGCAGGAGTACTTGTTCTGTAGTAGTTTAACCTTCATAGTATCATAAAACAGCTGTAGAGCTGTTTATGGTGTCAAGATGAAATAAATTTATAATAATGTTTGGTCACCACGTTTCATGAGTCTTACAGAGAGCTATTTTTGCCAGTAGCTTTTTTTGTGACTCCATAAGAAATCAGGACTGGAAGAACTGGCTTCAAACCAAAAGCCCCAACTGATTTTTTTGAGTGTGGGGCTTTGTTTGGTTATTTTTTCAGAGGAGCATTGTGCATTGTTGATCTGGACTAATACCCAAAGTGCAATATATTGACCCTTTTTTCATTGTAGGCAGTTTTAATCTGTTCTAGCAAATGAGGGAGGAGGGGCGCTCTGGGTCTTGCATCATAGCCAACCTTATGAACCTGCTTGGTGTTGATGGTTCTGTAATTGCTGTGGTATTTTAATGCCGAGTGCCTTTTTTTGCTGGGTTTGTGCCTTACTGGCTTGTTTTGTTAGATGCTTTTTGCCCCAAAGGCTCCAGCTTCAGGATTCGTGTGATTTAAGCATAGCTGAGAATCTTTATTTAAGACAGTTCCTAGCTCTCATTGTGGCAGCAGGGTTTGAAATAGTAATCTGATGACACAGAAATGCTCAGAAACTGGTAAACAAATGGAATCAAAGCCATTTTTACTCGTGATTTTTGTTGTAGGGTGGGGATTCATTATGTCCTCTCCTTTTTTTTCTTCATTTTCTTAGTGCTTGGAATTGGCAATATTGCATTGTAATAAGCCTCTAAAGATGTTCTCTATTAATAATATGACATACGAACGGAAAGCTAAATATTTTCTCTTTCACATGGGGATAAACCCAAGAAAACACCAGTTATTTGTGTACACTGATGGAACAGAATAAACAATCAGAAGATACTAAAACTGCTACAATGATCTGTGCATTTGTCATTTCAGGTAAAACCAGCAATTCCTAATCCCAAATGCTGTCTGGCCCAACCTGTGTTTTGCTGATCTTATTACCAGGTCAGAAGGTTTGTGAAGCTCAACTGGTGCATAGAAAAAATACTTTTGGTGGGCTGTTAAGAAGGGCTGTTTAAATTCTTAGCAGCAAGAGATCTGGAAAGAGCTTCCCTTGATGCCTTTATTGCCTGTGGGACAGAATTCGTAATCACCTATCTCCAGGCAATGAGGATCTGGAGAATGAAGAGGTTCTTTTTTGCATCATAGCCTTTCTCTTTGCAGTGTCCTGAGCTTCCTCCTGAATCTTCCCTTTCAGAATAATTAGCTTCCTGTGGTGTATGGTGACATTTGTGGATCGTGTTCCTGGGCACCTTAATCTTTCCCACGGATGGATGGGATCTAAAAGGTGATTAAGAATTAGAAGGAGAAAGTCTGACAGAATTTTTGTTCTGACTTGATCCTTCCGCTCTCACTGCAGTGTGTATGTAAACTTGCCCCATCAGGCTGTGGTTGCCCTTCCACATTCACAGTTTGATGTGAATCAGCTGAGCTGTGCAGGTTTCTTTGGGAACCATGCTGGCTTCATACCTCAGCAGCACATTGTCAAATACTCAAGACCAAAGTGGTGGCATCCCAGGCTCACTCTAACCACTTTCAGATGTAAAATTGTAAAAGGCAGTTGTGATCATGACAAATTAAAGAACAGTGTTTTATTGTTTTCATAGACCCAGAGTTTGTAAGGCCAGAAGAGGGTGTTCACATGACACTAATTTTAGATGGCGTGTATGAGTCTTATCTTCCCAGATATCTCCAAATGGAGGACAGGACTATAGTGAGACTCCTGTACAAAATCCCCTTTGCTGTAGAAGGAGTGTAGAAGACACGCTTAAATCAAATTTGTGTCAGGAGGGAATGTGAATGTCTTCCATTGGGATAAGCTAGTTCCCTCTCTTGCATAACCCTACTAGTAGGATGTCCTTGGAATATTTATGGTTTGGAGTGGAACACATCTTTTACAAAGACATGTGGTCCAATTGAAAAAAATAAGGCAATTTCCAGACTCTCTAAAATAAACAGGAGATTCGTCACATATAATAATGTTGTTCATGTCTTCCGTCCCTGTTTTTCTTTCCCTAGTAAATACAAACATATTTTTCCTGGCTCTTCTTATGCATTCCATTTTGTAATAAGGGTTTAAAGAAAAAAACAGAGTGACCACACTACTTCAAAAACAAGCACTGGATTTTTATGATTGTGCAGACTGTGTATTAAGCATTTAATATCCTAGAAGAGGCCAGCATCTTGCAAATAAATGCCTTTCCAGCCCCAAAACCTAAACTGAGCTCCAAAATCCATATTTAGACTTAACTGTAAGCGGTCTAGATACTGTATCTGTAGTGGTGTAAGATTCTGCATCTTTCAGCCTGTTGGGATCCAGGAGCATGGGCATCCACTATTCACTTACTGCCCAATACTTATCTCATCTGGGCTGGTGTCAATCTGAACCCATACAGCCGTGACTTCAGATGCTATTTAGTAATACTGTAGTGATCAGGGAACAGTGTTTCTGTCACAGAAGTTTCAGCCTATGGATATGGCCCCATGAAGCTACAAATTATTATTACTTATTATGTATTGATCAATAAAAACAAATACAGAATGTGTTTGCATAGATCTGTAGAGAAAGATCTCAGGATGTGTTTGCATAGATCTCTTAGAGAGAGAACTTAACTGGCTTCAGGTGGCTTCCTACTGAGAGCAAGTATCAATAGTCTTCCATGTACCATGAATTCCAGAAAGAGCATAGATGAAGTTCTAGTTCACTTTTTATATAATGTCTCTTGAGAAGGTTTCTGATTGTAATAGGAATAATAAACAAGTTGTTGCCAATCTTCCTTTAAAAGATGACTTTTCAGCAGGGCTAAGTATTAGCCCAAGAGAAATCCTTTACTGCTGGTAGCAGCTGCACTGTCCTGGGACAGAAGATCATTTCAGAGGCATGAGAAACAACCTGTGGGACCTGCGTACCTAAAACTGTTTTGTCACATTTAGCTATACCAGCATTAACGTAACTAAGGTGCTTAAGAAAAAGAAAATACTATAAGCTGACATAATTGTAGTGGTGAACCATCCACTCCTGCGCTGCTCCTCCTCCTGTGTGAGTGGTTAGTTAAAAAAAAAGGCAAAGGGCCATTTGTTTGGTGGCAGCATGTCCTAGGTCACCCTATGTGTCCAAGCTGTAGAGGACTGTTGAAGTCATAGAATCATAGAAGAGTTAGGGTTGGAAAGGACCTTAAGATCATCTAGTTCCAACCCCCCTGCCATGGGCAGGGA
>JANRGW010011356.1:2055-16278 GCA_024733675.1 Psilopsiagon aymara | reverse complement strand
TTCAGAAGTTTTGCGCTTAACTGAGGATTTCATCATCTTCTATAAAGTTTACATAAGCTGTTAGTACAGTTCTGATGAAAGATGTAGGTGTGAATAACTACATGCAGCTAATTACTTAAGGTCCTTTCCAACCCTAACTGTTTATGATTCTATAAATTGTCCCTGGTACGCTGCTCTCGACTAAATGCCACTTTCCCTTCTTACAGGTGGTGAGATCGCAAATGATCTAGAAGTGAATACAGCTCCTGTATAGTTAACAAGCCTTCTACTCAAGTATGGCTTTATTGCATTTTCTTATATTGGGGTTAGAGGTAATGATGGGAAATGGAATCGCTACTGCAAAAAAGTCTATTTAATTTAAAATACCAACCCTGGTGTCAAAGAGAAGGATTTCAGTCAGAATTAATACATGACTGTGTGAATAGTAGATGCACATGCTAAGTGTAAAGCTCACAGTTAAGATTCTGAAAAAAAGTAGTGAAAAGTGGGTCTTCTTCCTACTTAACAAGTCTGTCCTCGGGAGAGTTGTAAAGGGATGATAGTTTAGGGTTTAACCTGCTTGGTTTGTGAGCCTTTTCTTCTGTGTTTAAGCATAGGCCTGCGATGATGGTTGTGAAGAGAAAGAGATGAAGTATTTGTGGAGTTATTATAGCAAACACAAACTGCCTTTGCAAGCTAAGGGATAAGACCAGAAATGGGTGATTTGTAATATTTCTGGGCTAGATCTCAGTTTGCAAAAATTCAGTGTTGTGTTTAATCTTTGGCACAGTATCAGAAGGGACACTGCAGATATCCCATCTGAGGGGTCCTGATAAAGTACATAGGGCAAATGAGGGCTGATAATAGGAAACAGAAGGCTAGTTGTAATCTTTGTATCAAGCAAAATTTTCATAACTTAATATTAAAGGAGGGTCTTCCCTAGGCTTAGATTTTGGCCAGAATAGAAAGCAAAGGTAGAAAAGCTGAGATAAATACCATAACTCAAATTAATTTGTCTTACAAATGGAGGACAGGAGCCAAAGGACAGAATGCACCATGCATTCTTTAGATAAAGATTTAAGGTAGTCATAGGTAGGTTCTCGGTATTGATAAGTAACCCAGAAGTCAGAATCTAATTACAGAAACATTTCTCTCAAGGCAATGTCAGCCTTCCGCTTTTTAGGACACTGATTTTTGATTCATCAAGAACACCACATTCCTGGATTTTTTCTGTCTTAATTCTAACTCTAAGCCAAACTTTTGGCTGGAGATCTGGGATCCCTAAGCAGTCCATATGTGTTGGGATTCAAGGAGAAAACTACCATAAAGGAGGAGAAGGGGCATAAGCTCATGTGCTGGTCCTATAAGGATTATACCTAACCTTAAGCCAAGAGGTTAGACTAGTTTCAGGCAGGGCTAAGCTGCTGAGGAGTAAGGGATGAGGCAGGGAGCTCCTTGAAAATGATCACTTGCTGGCTTATGGAGGAGGAGCTGACAGAAGGGAAGACTTTCTTCAAACCCTAGTAGGCTCCAGTCTTTTCCTTGTACTCAGAAGGTAGAGCACAGAAGAGCAAACTGGATTACCACTGCTTTAAATGGAGGAAAAAAACACATGTGAAAACCCAAGCCTAACATGACATCTGCCTTTAGCTCCAGATGGGCAGACTCTCCTATGTGTTACAAAAAGGGTTAGTAATGTGTTTATAAAGAAATACAGAAGGGCAGAGTTTTTCTGTGAATCTTAAGTAACATACTGGAAAAACTGGGGAGGCATATTGGGAAAAGGGAATGCCTTTAAGTGTTTTTGTCTTAGTGTTTATAGTGCTCATGTGAATTGTTATCAGTGAGTGAATAAATACCCAGTGCTTTTGCAGCTTGTAGTGGTTTTGTTTATTAGATGTAGTTGCAGTGAGTTTAACAGTATCTTCTTGTGGTTGTTCTGATCAGTTTCTTATATTATCATTTGTTGTGAGTCAGAAACATTAGTTTCCCTCAGCTTCAATTTCATATACTTTATTTCATGCTTTATGAATCCTTACTTTGTGTTTTGTATCTTTTGTTTCTTCTCAAAGGCAATACTCTTCTGATTTTTTTTTTTTTTAGTTTATTTTATTTCTTCTAATTTTGCATTAAAATACTTGAGTGAGCTGTGTGTAATCCATGGTGGTTTTTCTTCCTTTGACTTGTTTCTTATACATTGAAACACTGGGACCTTAAATTACCTTGATCTTTAATACTCTGTTCCTGAAATTCTGCTCTAGCCATTGTTTCTTAGCAGCAGCCACATCTGAGTGAAGCTTCAGGCAGTCTTGTTACCCAGGTTTTCGGAGTACCAGCCATACTTTGTTCTTAGTTCTAGAAATATTTACCATCTTTCCAACAAGCTTTTTGATATTTACAAATGGAATAGCTAACTCTCCCAAACATCCACAGTAGACATCTGCCAAAGCTAGAATTACACACTATTATCCTTTGTCAGAGTGGTTCTAAAGAAGTGGGTGTTTAATGAAGAAGGGATTTGAGACTGAACTTTTCAGTTTCATTACAGTGATACTCCTTGTTCATTTGCTACCACTGAATATAAGCTTCATGTCTACACTGTCTGCAGTCAAAATAATTCTGGCAGGAAAGAAATAAAATCTTTGGGTTTACCTTCTATTTTCAGTCAGTTACAAAGTAGCTTCAAAGTTTAGCAAGAACTGAGAAAAGATACTAAAAAAATACCAGCAGAGGTGATCGGTGACTGAATAGTTCTCTCTGTGGCATTTATTTAAAGAGAAAACAAATACAATTTATGCAAAAGCAGTACAGTATTGATCTCACAGGTCAGGCAACGTGACCCAGGATTGACTTGTCTAGAAGGAAAGAGAGCTATCCTGCAGAATTTTGGTCAAAGCAGTTTTCAGTTTTAAACTGCATTTCAGCAACGGTGTTATTCATTAGAGTTTATGGATTTAAACTACATCTCCATAAATAATATATAACAAAAAATCACTTCCAAGGCTGCCATTTAACTTCTGAGAAACCTGCTTTTCCATGATTTCAGCTAAAGGCTACTCTTACTGCCAGAAGGGAACAGTTACTGAATTTCCATGCTGAGTTCACTGCTGCCGACACATTTGTTCATGTAAACAAGTTAAGTGAAAAATCACCTATGTTAAAAAGAAGAACAGATTCAATTTTGGTCTGCAGGCCAGAAATGCTGGCTTTGCTCAGCTGGCCCAAAAGAGTTGCTTTTCAAAAACCATCAGCAGAAAAACACATTGAAAAAAATCCTCTCTGACGTTAATTTCTATTAATCTCTTTCCTACTGTGGTGGCTTTGTGAAACAAGTCAGTATTACTGTAGAATGACTTTGAAGAGATTTAGTTATGGTCTCCTCTGAGATGCCCAGTTCCCAGGCTGTTCCTGTCTTGTTTAGACTGTGAACTGTGTGCAGCAGGGAATATCTATATTTAGACTTTTCTGAAGCATAACTTTCTTTTACTAAGCAAACACAGAAAAAACACACTTCCAATTAGGCCTTTTCCCACATTCAGAAGGATCCCAGCTTTTCTGCACAGATCATGATGGAAGTTCGGGGTTGGTAGAATATTGTCCAAGATTTCTGAATCTAAGCTTTCATTAAAAAAAAATCACAACAACAAAACAACAGTGCTTGTGTTTGTGTGTGTCTGACTTCTTTTAGGAACCTCTTCTCTGTGTCCTGTTCGAGCATAGGAATTTGCACATAGTTACCAACTTCTAAAATGTACTGCAAGAGGAGGCATATGTGTAAGGCATCCATCCAACCAATGTGAGGTTCTTAGTCACAGAAGTGTTTGTGTACATTCTAACTTGTACTTTCCTACAGAAACTATTTTCCTACAGAAGCATCAATAATTTCCTTTTTCTATCACATAAATTAATTCTCTTCTTAAAAGCTTTATTGCTTCACATTCCATATAAGGTAATATAATTACCTTATATTTAGCCACTTCAGAACATTTTACTACTTGAACATTTTGCACACTGGTTTGTCTTATCATCTTATGTGGTTTTATTTTCAGATGTGTTCTGCGTACTCTTTGTTTATTCTTAGACCCCATAATTTGGGTTTTGCATGGAAATAATGTAAATGATTGTGTTGGGCACTTGAGAGTGACTGAGGCCTCAAAATGCCACACGGTCAGGCTTTTTTATTGATGGTATTTATTTAGTCTAACCAAAACTGGTAGCTTATGCACTTCTAGTAACAAACTCCCATGTTTTAGTTGCTTGTTGAGCTGCATGTCTGATACAGCAGGTATCCCTTATAGTTCTCCTGGTTTATAGGCACTTTAGTAATCCTTCATAGTCCCTACTGAAAGAAAATCTAAGCCTGGATGAATAACAGATTTGTCTAAGGCAATCGAAAATCATTGTCAGAGGGAGCCTCAATGACAGAAGTACCTGATGGTTCGTCCTAGTGTCAGACCTGGAGAGCACCTCGTTACTCGCTCAAGTGCACTGTCAGAGCTGTCCACTGAACTGGAAAGCCAACATCTGGGGAGGGAAGGCCTTTCACATAAATTTCATCAACAGAAAGTAAATTATCCTCTTCTGTATGGAGGGCTCCTGTTGGTAGAGTCTTTAGTGGAAGATAAAAGCTAGTTTATTGTGGTTGTGAAGCTTTTGAGTACTCACCTAGACTTTTACCTGAATTTGACTTTTTCTGAAGCCCAAGTTGGAGGTCTGTACCAGAAATCAGCATAGAGACCCAGAATGATTCAGGCATGTGAATGGAAATGTTAATAGCACTTGACGGTTACTCTCAAATTGAGAATTTAATTACATTATTTGCATTTCATTGAACAGTAAAAAAACCTGCACATTAAGCAGTAGTTGCAAATCTTTAAACCAAAAGATATTGCATGTTTGTTCCTTAGTGTGCAGTTCATAAGCTACTGCTCTTATGACACCTGTATGAAATGAAATTTCAGGCAGTAATGCCTACATCGTGCTCTGTCATAAAGCACCAGGTGAATATTTGAATATCTCCATCATAGCACACTTAACTACCCCATTTGTTGGCATTCTTACAGACAGTATGCCTGCTTTTCCACACAAATGTATGTTGTCTTTGCCTTTCACCAACAGAATGTAAATGTACACATGGTAATATGATGATCATGGCAATACTTATAAGGTAAAAAAATATGCTGGTATGAGACTATAACAAGTTTAAGTGCACCAAAACCAACACCTTCTCCACATGAAAAAGTATCTAGCCTCAATTAGCATCTCGTTGAATGTGTCTCATTTCACTAAACAGTATAATTCTCAGGTTGTTGCACATCTGTGGAGTGATTAGTGCTCTGGCAAAACAGCCTCCTGAGCAGTGGAAAATCTGTAGCTTGATATGGTTGATAAACACAATAGAGGTGGAGGATGAAAGTAAAATCAGGCAGGCTGATTCTTGTCTGGAGTGGCTTCACACAGCAAAAATGCTTAGAGTCTTGGTCAGTAGCATTGGGCTGGCAGGTGAGAACAGCCACGCTAACCTGGGGGGATCAGAAAGGGCAGAAGAACATAAGGTATAAATGCCATTTGTCTGGAAATCTGCACAAATGTGACCCTCAAAGTACCAGTGTTAGCCAGCAACATAAGAGTTTTGTCACTGTAGGGAAGTCTGTGAGACTGGAAGATACCCTTTCCCTAGCTGTGTGGAGAACATCAGAGTGATGGTACACTAGTATCATTTGGGACTATTGTCATTGGTGGCAAGTGAAAATTACAATATTTTATTCCATTTTGCCAGTGAGAGGGAAGGGTGCAGCCAGAAATAGGCATGGACTGCAAAACTACTACTGGTGAGCGGTGGACATTGTCTACCTGGATTTCTCCAGGGCTCTCAATACAGTTTCCCACAGCTTCCTCCTAAACTGGTGTGTTACAGTCTGGACAAGTGCCCTGTGCCATGCGTAGGAAACTGCCTGACAGGCCATGCCCAGAGTGTGGTGGTAAATAGCCCATTTTTCATTCTGGCAACCTGTCATTAGTGGGGTCCCTCAGGGATTGATTTTGGGTCCAACACTGTTTAATATCTTTGAAAACAATCTGGAAGATGGGATCAAGTGTATCCTGACCAAGTTTGCTGATGATTCCAATCTGAGCGGGGAAGTGAACACTTTGGAAGGGAGAGCCACCCTGCAGGATGACCTGGATAGGCTGGATGAGTGAGCTAACAAGAATATTATGAAGTTCAACGAGAAGTGTAAGGTCTTGCATCTAAGTAGACACAATCCAAAAGTGCAGAAAAGGCTGGGATCTACCCAGCTGGGAAAAGAACTGTGGAGTCCTGGTGGGCAACAAGCTCAATAAGAGTGAACAGTGTGCTACCATCCTGAAGAAAGCCAATAGGATGCTGGACTACATGAATAAGGTCATCAGCAGCAGAGATAAAGAAGTCATTATTCTACTCACTGCTTGTCAAGTCACACCTGGAGTACAGTGTTCAGTACAAAAAAGATGTGGACAGGTTGGAGAGGGTCCAGAGAAAGGCCACAAAGGTGATCAGAGGACTTAGAAGCCTGTCATATGAGGAAAGGCTGACAGAGCTGGGCTTGTTCAGCCTTGAAAAAAGAAGGTTCAGGGGAGACCTTATCACTGGGTTCCAGTATTTAAAGGGTGGCTGCAAAGAAGATGGAAACTCCCTTTTTACAAGGAGTCACGTGGAAAAGATGAGGGCTGATGGCCACAAGTTACTGATGGGATACCAGTTGGACACAAGAAGAAAATTTTTCACAATGAGAACAATCAGCCATTGGAACAATCTCCCCAGGGAAGTGGTGGATTGCCCAGCATTGGATTACTTTTAAGACCAAGCTGGACAGGGTGCTGGGATATCTTGTCTAAACTGTGCTTTTGCTATGAAAGGTTGGACCATATGATCCCTAAGGTCCATTCCAAAGTCATATTCTATGATTCAGTGATTGTGTGAACAAAGATTTATTCAGCTTTGAATTATCTTAAAATTGAGTAGATGAAATCCTTTGACAGGACCCACATTCTCATTCTCCCTCACTGTGATCCAGGCCTCATCATCTTCAGAAGAGGTCCTGCAATTTGTGGTCAGTCCCTCTAGCAGCTTCTTGCTTTATTGCAGAGTAGCCAAAATTTCACCTGAAACCACCATTAATCTTCCCTTCAAGACATCTGGGCTAACTTCTACCTCTCTGGCTTATGAAACCGCTTTCTAGAGAGAGCTGTAGTCCAAGTAGCTGTAAAATGACTCCAGCAAATGCTTTTGTGAGATATAAAAAGTGATGGAGGTTTGGTAACAAGGATGGAGGTTTCTGAGGAAGATTTACTGTGCGTTAGAAATGCTGCTGTGCTTTGCACTTCGTATGTGAAAATAAGAGAGCATTTTAGTGAAGACTGGTTACAGTCAGGAAAGACTTTCAAGTTATTTTGGCTTTTTTGACAGACAAGTTGCCTGTCTGTAGTAAAATTTCCTGTTCATCAGGGATCCAGAGTTGCAGAGCAGGATTGTGGGGCAGGAAGCTGTGTTACCCAGTGAACAACAATAATTTAAATAAACCCTATGACATAAAAGGCATATGCATTTATGAATTTATATTATTAGGATTACTGTGCTGTTAGGGAGAATTGTGCCAAACTGAATTTCTTTTCAAGAGTGCAGCTTTCAAGCAATACAAACCCATTATTGATCTGATAATACCAAAAGACAGTACAAGGCAGGCATTAGCTAGCACATTGAATGTAAACACAAAGCAGCTGTGTTCTTTGGGGAGCTTGTCTGCCTCAGCACCATGTCTGGTACCCTTTGCCACAAAGCCTCTTCTTTGCGTAGTGGTTGAAATACTTTTATGACAGCTCCTTGGCATGTCCTGAGGCCTCCTCTGTCTAAATGCTGGCATGAATTCTTTCAGCTATTCTGAATGTTTCTCTCCCCCTGTTTTCTCCTGTCAGGCCTCCATGTTGAACAGGAATCCTGCTCCATAGGCTTGGTGCAAATGGTGCAGAAATAACCACTATGCAGAGTGCTGAGGGTTAAAGAAAGGCATTCTTTTAACCTGCTTCCCATCTGATTTGTTAAGGTTGTTTTCCCAAATAAATAAAAGATGGAGTATATATGTATCTGGATTTTTTTGTGCAATTTGAAAATGTTACATAGAAGGATAGAGCTCTTTAAGACATTGAACTCCTATGTGTGTTGTGACAGTTGGCAGTCAGATGATGGAATAGTGTCCTGATGGAGGGAAGAGGTGCAATGTGAGTTCACCCCTTATCAAACAGTGACAATCTTCATAGGCATGGTTATTACAGACTTCCATCCATGCAAAAAGCTTTCTTCAGAGGTCATGCCAGAAAACTCAGCCACAAGGCAAGCAAGCTTCATTGATTCAAACACTAGCAGTCGTTTTTTCTTTAACCTTTTTTCCCCCCTCTGAGAGAAGGGAAAATCCAAAAGGGCAGCATAGGAATTGCATGTTCAAATCTAAAGGCTGCTGTTGTATGAGAGGTATATTAATGTGATGCACAGAAGCAGCCTCTCTCTTCAGAGACGCAAAGAAACATGAACAATATGTGCAGTGGTCCTGTCTAGGGAAGCATCCCTTGAGCTGTTAGAAAAATGATTGGGAAGCACTTCTTGTCCAGGCAGCTCCATAATGGCATTATGGCATTATAACATGTTCCACATTCTGATGTTCTCCTTACCTAGGTTTTATTTGCAGAATGCCAGACACTGAGCATGTGAGATAATAGTTTAATAGCACAGTGGTACAACAAACAAGTATTAATGGAATTTATCATCCATGCAACTGCAGGCGTCTTCCAGGGTCTAGGCAATTTAAAATCTCTGGAAGTTTGTGATCTTAAATGAGCTATATATCTCACTTAACTAGAATAAGTGTCTAGTAAATGCTTGGAGCTGTAACCAAATTGGGGGCTCAGTTGATGATTCCAGCTTTTTCTTCTTTTATGCTACAGCTGATTGTCTCCTCTTTTCTGTAACTTTGTCTCCTGAATTCCAAATCTACTCTATATGACCTTCTTCTTCTGTAGAAGGGCTGTGTGTAATAGGAGGTAGAAATGGGATGTTACAGGACAGAGAACGTTTGCAGTGTGGAGGAAATGTTTGTGCATTGTTTAATATGAATATATGATTGGTATTTTAGCAAGAAGAAAAAAAGCCTCTTGGTCATTGAGTACTGATAATGTTTCAAAATGCATTCTGAGTGGGAAAAAGACAAGGGTGAGAGTGACTGGTGGAGCAAGAGAGGTCCTGTTCCTGCTTCTAGTGTGATAGGAAGTAGGAGTCAAGTCAATGCACCACTGATTCCTAAGTATGAGAGCTTTGCAAGCACAAAAGGAACAGGATCTAACTCATAGGAGGACTTTCCCAAACTGTGCCTCTAGATTATTTCTCAGCAGCATCTTCAGTTAACTTCAGGATAGCTGTGGCATGTTGTAAAGAACTCTTGGCTGTTCAGAGGAAGCTCTTTTCCATTAGGATTGGGGTTGTCTGAAAAAATATTTCTAAACCTTACTGATGAAACATGAGTTCACGCAGTGCATGCATCGCAGGCAAAAGTGAAGTCTGTCCTTCTACAGCTTGCTTATGTGCTGGAGATAGTATCAAATAGATTGTTTTGGTTTGTTTTGTTTGTTTCTTTAATATGCTACAGTTAGTTGACTTTGGATTAGTGCTGGTGTGGGCTTTGGAAATCCTTTTCTATGTCTGTACTTTTTGCACTTATAACTACGTATTGTGGTAACTAATGAAAAGATTAAAATTGCTGTCCTTCCCAGAGAGCGAAAAAGCCAGTGTCTCCCTGATGTGACTGTGCAAAATCAGGAAGCACAATGGCCAGTGAACTTCTAGTGAACTCTAAGGAAGCATTAAACAAAACAGGAAAAGGGTCCTCAATCTTTAGAGGCATAAGCATGAGAAGAAAGTGCAAGTGATGGTGTGGCACTGTAAGCCACATCGGACCTTTATCTTTCCTGTTTTCTCAGTTTCAGCAGTTTAAAGGGTTCAGCTGTAGCCACAAACAACTCATGGAAGTGGAGGACCACTGGAATGAGGGTGTGTGCTTTAGGTCATCTGGAATAGTGTGTTTTTAACACAAGAGGCAAAGACACGTGTAAGCCAGCAAAATATGGGATAATAGCAGTAGTATTATTGTGACCAGTGTATGTATGAAGTGTCCAGGTCACTTTATACATAACAATTATACATCCATGTCAGTCTAATTTACATTCATCATGTTAAAGCTAGTTATGTAATTAAAAAAAAATTAAGAAATTCTAGCAATACAAAATATATATGATTTTTTTTTTTTTGAAGATGTCTGATTTTGCTGGAAGCATGCTCGCAGAATTGTCATAGGTTCTTAAAACCACTTGGGTAACACGCCCCACCCCACCCCACCCCCCCGCACCTATAACCTGAGTAACTCTGTTAGCGTCAAACTGTAGATGGAGCAAACCTCAGTCCAGCCTAATCCTCATCCAGATCTCTAATGCAAACATACTGTCTGTGTCTGGTCACCCAAATTCTTCAGAGAACTGTTTTTCAGGACTTGCTTGCAGGAATAGTTTGAATCATTTTAACTATGCTGAAGCAATCAGGTAAGTAAATCTCTGTATGTGTCTGTAATGAAAGAGTTTGCATGAGCATTGTTTCTGTGTAGTTTATTCCCATAGTACAAGGCCAGAGAGCTGCAGCAAAGTAGATCAGTGCAGTCTGTACTCACACTTGGGCTCTGACTTAACAAACAATTCAGTCTGAAAAATCTACCCCTACTGAGATGATTATATTGGCACAGGACTTATCCATCTTTTGCATCTTGGCCATGGTTTTTGTGATTTTAAATTCTTTATTCACTGATAATATGCTTTCCTTGGTTTCTAAACTCATACAGAGCCTGTACGCAAGTGCTGCAAGCCAAGCAAGCAGACTTGGCAGGCAAACCCTTTCTTACTTTCCTGCAGCATGTACATTCATCAGAGCTCTGGATAGCCAAACTTTGGAGCTGTACATAGAGTAAGACATACCCTCTCCAAATGGTGGTTTTCTTCAAGTTTAAAAAAAACACCACAGTTACCCTGTTCTTATGACTGGAACTTGCTGTGCTACTGGTATAATAGGTAGCAATCTAAGCAGCTCTCCACTGAGGCTAGTGAGAGTTAGCTCAGGAATCCCTGAACAGCACTGCATTGGCCCACACAGAGCTGGTCATCTGCCAGGCATCGCTGTTACTCTCTTTTGGAAGGTTTTTGAGCCCTTCTAGCTGAATTCCTTCTTCTGCTCTACATGGTCTCAAATACTGATGAGTCTCAGGCAGTCCTCACTAATCCTTCTTTTCTTTCTAAAATCAAAATACTGCAGTATAAATTGTGTAGGTTGTTAGGTAAGGGAGCAGTCACACATGTGAACACCATGCTTTCACCATCTTCTGTGGCTGCTCTAAAATGGGATTGCCACCAAGAAAGGCAGCTTGGTGTTTTCTTTGCCTGGCCTTCTTCCAGCCTCTGCCTTGCGCCACTATAAACAGGTAGGAAGAAGGATGGTGATCCGGGCTGGCGAATTGGCTTGGATTAAGACTAAATACTGTTGTCAGTTTTCTGAGTTTGTTTTCATCCAGCTCAGTTTCTAGCTCCCTGATCCTGTTCACACACAGCCACATGAGCACTTGACCTGTTGCAGAAGAGGGGATGGCAGAAGGTGAGGGCAAGTGGCAGTTTTTGGAGAGACTGCATCAGTAAACAGCAATGCCTGATATAGTTGACTGTAAAATAACACTTGGATTTCCAGCTGGTGAGGCCAGTCCTCCTGTGCAGTCTCTATGGGCAACAGGTCATTAAAGGAAATTAAATTGGGTTGATTCAGCCACTAGAGGGGCCTCCCTCCCATGAGCCTTTGCACAAACCCTTTAGTGGCTGGCTGAAGTTTGCCCCTTGGCCTTTGTGATTTTGAGCACAAAAATCAAAACTGAGATTGCATCCCCAGGGCCTAACTTTCAGTGCTGTATCATTTAAAAGCTGCTGGTCCAGAGTACATTTGGAGAAGTTTCCAGACAATAGCTGAGATTACAATATGTTTTGCCAGTACTTAAATAAAAAAACCCCCATAAACTAGGGAAGCTCAGCTTCATTCACAAGCATCCTCTATTGAACCACTGTGAAAATAAGTCATATCTGGCCTTTTTATGAATCTCACGGTAATAAATCAGGAGAAGATGTAGCAGAGACCCGAGGAAATGGTAGCCCACCATGGTCCTCGTGCAGTTCTTTTTAGGTGCCTCACTGGTGATGACCAATCTCAGATACTTGTGCAGCACCCTCAAAGCCAAGAAGAAGCTACAGTGCAGCACATGCAAGGGTTTGTTGTGCTCCCGCCTGCCTACAGCCTGATTCCAGCCGAGCTGTGTTAGCACATGATCCGACTTGGCAGTTTGACTGCAGAAAGAAAAGACCTGTCCTGATATGGAAGGCTTAGCCTTCTGCTGCCTGTCTGCAGCAGAGTAACATCTGTCCTGTAAGAATAAAAACTAAAGCTAAATTGTAAAATCCTTAAACTACATGCAGTGAAAATAATTTCACCTTCCTTCCAACCATTGCATAAGCTCCTGTCGTGGCTTTTGCCAGGTGCTAACAAAACTGCTTTTAATCATTCATTGAGAAAATACACTTTGGTAACTAATGAAGTTCGTTAGGAGGTGCCTCCTCTTATTCTAAAATGAGCTCCCATGGAATTTCACTAACTTGTGCCACACTGAAAGTGTCCAGCCTCCTCAGAACCCCAGTATTTGTTGAAGGGGTTAGAAGACAAGGTGTGTGAGGTTCCAGCTAAACAAGGGAAACCTGCTTTGACCTGTAGCTGAAGCTCAGATGAAGACAGTTCTGCTTGCCGGAGGGCTCAAGATCTTAATCAACCCTCACCCCTTTAATTAGCATGAAGCAGCTCCTGAGTTGCAGCTTACAGCATTGGGCCACAGAAAGGCACAGGAATAGTCAGCTTGCTCCTGATCAGGAATTGGGTAAACATTACCCTCAGGCTTCATGTGGTCACAGGTTTGGCATTGCCTGAACTGGCTTTGCAATGTAAACAGAGGATTGTAATTTACGTAGAAATATTGTGCAGTAAAATGCAGTACAGTAGTGCACGAGATGAAATACAGTCCCTGCATCTGAACTTGTTCAAGGGTTAAAAAAGAAGAAAACAACAAAAACCCAGTCTAAAATGAAGGTATTTACCAGCATTCTCCTTCCTAAGATTGAATGTGGTCTCTGATAGGCATCATTCATTTTGCCTATATTTGAACAAAGCACATTCCTCCTTTGTAGCTCCTGTGCTTCATTTCTACAGGAGCCAAGAATGCTCAACACCTCTGAAAACCTGCTCCCCCATATCTGGAGAACAGTTCATAAATCTTTCTGTCTCTGCAAACTGTTTTAGATTGGTGTGAAACTGCGACAGTTCTTAAAAATCATTCAGAAAATAATGTAGGATGATAGCTTCAGTCATGTTGTGTTTCAATACATCCATGCTCTGTTCTGATACAAACACAAATGTTGAGCTTAACATACTGATGCAAATTTTAATAAAGTATAAAATAAGTCCGTAAGTTCAGCAGCTGAAATAAAGCAGCAATGCGGGCAAAAATGAAACACTTTGAACAGGAAACCCAAATCAGTTTGGTGCAGATTCTGTCTTAATTTTGATAATGTTTGATAAAGTTTTGTATTTGGATGGTTTTGAGTTACAAATTTTCCTGAAGTTACCCTACTTCCCTGAAGGGTTCATACAGAGACATGTTGTGCAGCAAGAATCATGCTATCAAAATACATTTACCAATTCTAATTACATTAATTAATGAACTATGCAAAATGTAGGAACATGATTAAGATAAAAAGTGGTCTGAAAAATAAAGGTTGTAACATAACCTATAAGATTTTGCCATATCAGTGGCAAATGATTTAAGAGTAATTTAATAAACATGTATAGTCCTGTCCTGGGTTCAGCAGTAGCAGTCATTTTTCTCCTTCTTAGTAGCTGGTACAGTGCTGTGTTTTTGACTTCCAGCCTGGGAACAGCGCTGATAACAGCGCTGATAACACCGATGCTTTCAGTTGCTGCTCAGTAATGTTTACTCTGACCAAAGACTTTCTGAGCCTCATGCTCTGCCATGGAGGAGGGGAAGCCGGGAGGAAGCAGAGACAGGACACCTGACCCAAACTGACCAAAGAGGT
>JANRGW010011355.1:0-25897 GCA_024733675.1 Psilopsiagon aymara | reverse complement strand
AGGCACTGGAGCTGCTCTGAGGTCTCCCTTCAGGAGCCTTCTCTTCTCCAGGCTGCCCCAGCCCCGCTCTCTCAGCCCGGCTCCAGAGCAGAGCTGCTCCAGCCCTCAGCATCCCCATGGCCTCCTCTGGACTCACTCCAACAGCTCCACCACCCTCTTGTGCTGTTGCCACAGAGCTGCATCAGATGGGGTCTCCCCTGAGAGCAGCAGAGGGGGAGAATCCCCTCTCTTGACCTGCTGGGAATGCACCCATTTGATTAAAGGAAGGTAGGTTTGGTGTACAAGAAGGGTGATACACCCCCAGGTACGCACAAGGCAAAGGCATCGTTCTTGCTAGGGAACAACCTACAATCCCATGGGATTTATATGGAGTGACACAGCACCCATCACCTGAAGTGATGAGGAGGGACATGCAGCTGCAGCTGATTGGTCCCATATGAAGTGGGCCTAGACGTGACTTGTCTGATCCCAGGAATGGCAGGAGCATGCCAGGTATTTCTGCAGTCCCGTCTCCCAGTCTGCAGAACCAATTAAAAATAGCAGGATGCAAAAAAAAAAAAGCTGGATGAGCAGCAAAGGTTCTTGTTAATTCCAGATACATGGACTTCATCAGGAGGACAATGATGAATTGGGCAGCATTATCTTTACCAAGTAAAGATGAACAGAAACAGGAAAAAGCTGCTAATAAATAAAAGGTTCAGTCCCTCAAAACTTGGTTCTGAGAATCCGTTTACTTGCCAGAAGAAAATTCCTGCTTGTTGGAGGAAATTTTTTCCTTCTCCTGGCCAACGAAACACTGGGAATCATTTCCATTTGTTTTCTATGGAATTCCAAGCTACAGATTTTGTATGAAGGGAGCAAAGGGGATTAACACCAGTAACTCCTATTTGGGTAGAAATACATGAGGAAAAGGATTCTTGGTTTGTAAAGGAGCTGTGGAATTTCGGATAGTACAGGTCAAGAGAATATTAACTGACATCCAAGGAAGAAACAGTCCTCTCCTAGGTGGGGCCCTCAGCTCTTGCTTTTCTTCTCAAGTCAGTCCACCCCAGCTCTGGTTATGAGTTTCAGATGAGAAACTGCATTTTTAACAGAACCATAAACTATCTGCATAGCCATGAAATAAAACTGGAAATGGAAGTGTGGCTTCACTTAACAGAAAAGATGAAATACACACAAATGGCATCCAAGCCATTCACGGGGCTCCAGATGTCCATTTTTAGCTCGTAATTAGAAAACTGGTTTTCCTCTCAGTTCAGTCTGAATTTCCAGGGATGAGGAAGGCAGTGACCTTTGCAGTGTGCAACTGCTATGAAACTGCAGCGTTACCTTCACCTCCAGCCCTGTCCTTGCTTGTGACAGCAACACTTTATGCTCGGTGTCAAAGCTGGTAGCAGTGACCCTGCAGCTGGAATTTATCTGTCCCGACTGCTTGAAAACTCAAATTTATCCCATTTGCTCCTAACGATTGGCTATGAAGTGCTAAAAGTAGTAAAAGCTTCTTTTTTGTGTGGTTAGGTTAAGACAAGCTGACTACACAGAGCAGATGTGTCAATTAAAACCATTCCTCTTCTTTTTTTAACCCACGAGCTGTTCCAACTGCAGCCACGCATCAGCGTTCCTGTTTCAAAGATCTCATTCCCCGTTTCCCCCTGCACATTTCCAGCCTCTCCCAGCCCCACAGGACCACGAGATGTGCTGTACGCAGCAGAATCGGTGTCCAGCTAAGTCCATGGAGATCCCAAAGCACAAACCTACGTAACTGGGAGTCTCCCACACTTATCTGGAGCCAAGTTTTCAAAAGCAAGTTCATACATTCAACCTCAGACTCTGTTTGAGTGCTTAAACTTCTTTGGTTGCCCAAAGACACTGTGACTGCCCCATCCCTGGCAGTGCTCAAGGCCAGGTTGGATGGGGCTTGGAGCAACCTGGTCTAGTGGAAGGTATACCTGGATGAGCTTTAAGGTCCTTTCTAACCCATTCTATGCTTCCATGCTTCTTAAAAGTAGATTATCAATAACACACATTGAAGATGGCCACTTTGAATCACATTCCAAGTTGCTGCTCGTCCAAATGTATGAGCTTGACCTCCAAAACCCCCAAGCTGGGGGGAGGAGACCTTACCTGAGCTCGCTGCAGAGACAATGCCCATGGCAGTGATGAAGAGCAGTGCCAGGAAGATCCCAGGATCCGGATGCATAGCGCCAGATTATGGGAGTTGAAAGCAGGAAGCTCCAGACTAAGACGAGGCACCGAAACAGCTACAAACCAAACAGATGTCTACTGTAAGTTGCAGGAGTTGAGTCTTTTAACTTTCTTACAACAAAGTGTTTGGGGTTTCAAAAAAAAGCACAACCAGGAAACAGCCAATATTCTTTGCAATATAGAAACCATCTGTAAAAATGAGCCAGGAGTTGAACTTCACGAGGTTTCCAAGTGCTATTCTGAATATAAGGGTTTTTTCCCACAGCTGGGTGTACGGCATCCACTCCAAGCATAGTGCCTTGATAAATTAACACTACTTTCCACGCAGAGGAGCTGAAGCCCAAAGTAAACAGCTTATCTATTGCAGATAATATTGTTTGCAAACAATACCCATGGGGTCATCTATCATCAGCCTGTGCCCGGTTTGCAAGGGCTTATGAATTGACTCCTAACGGCTCTAAACCTGCCTCCTGAGACAGGTCACCAGCCTGCTGCTGCCAGGGTGCTTGACAGTCACACCACGGCCAACGTCTCCCACAAAGATCACCAATCATAGAATCGCAGAATGATTAGGGTTGGAAAGGTCCATAGGATCATTCAGTTCCAACCCCCTGCCATCCACAGTTATATCCCCAAGCAGTACTGCTGGGCATCTCCATGGCTGCCCAGATAAGAGGACAGTCCTTCCCTTGGCCATATCAAACCTTGAATATAAGATCTCACTTTAATCACTAAAAAGGACTAACTAAATCATGAAACCCTAGAGCTGTGGCTGCCCCATCCCTGCCAGTGTTCAAGGCCAGGTTGGACACAGAGACATGGATCAACCTGCTCTAGGGGAAGGTGTCCCTGCCCATGGCAGGGCTTTGGGACTGGATGAGCTTTAAGGTCCCTTCCAACCCAAACCATTCAATGAGTCATGAAAATACGAAGTAAATCCTGAAACCAGCAGCCTAACTTGTGCAGGGTGAGTCGCAAAGAGTGTCTCTGACACTGAGAGTCTCCATCAAATGCTCTCTCCTCCAAAAAAAACAATTTATCTGGGGCTGTTGTTCACTGAGATTTTCTATTTCCTTGCGCAACGCAGTGATGGATAAGATTTGAGTCCCTTTAGCACAGTTACTTCATTTATCATTCCAGCCACGCAATTCCACTGCTGATAACACTCAACATGTATTTTAAACATCTCATCTATCAGACACGTACATAAACACAGATCCAACACACATACAAGACCTATGGAGATCACTGGCAGCGCGCAGAAACAAGTGCAACAACATACATGCTTAAGAGAAACAATTCCTGGTTTATGGGAATGGCAGAGCCATTTGCTTTCCAAGAAGCTGGATCCCAAGGATCAGAGAATACCAACAGCAAAGTTATTCCTAAGGTTTATTTACAAATCATAGCATTCTATCATCAGGACATCCTGTAAAATATGCAATACAAGCATTGGGAAAAGACTCCATAAGAATCAAGGAACGGAGGAATGGTTTGTGTTGGAAGGGAGCTTAAAGCTCATCCAGTTCCAGCCCCTGCCACGGGCAGGGACACCTTCCATAGAGCAGGGTGCTCCAAGCCCCTGTGTCCAACCTGGCCTTGAACACTGCAGGGATGGGGCAGCCACAGCTTCTCTGGGCACCCTGTGCCAGCGCCTCAGCACCGTCACAGGGAAGAGCTTCCCAAGATCTCATCCCCATCACTCCAGCTTTCAGAGCTATTTGCTCACTGCTGCTTCTCCCTGCTCACAATGACAGCTAGAGGAGGCTGCAAGAGCCACTGCCGAGCTGTCTTGTGGTCAGAGCAGATGGCAGAAGGGCTCAGCTGTGCAGAACAGGCTTTGGTTTATTTGAGTTCTCGCTCGGTTCAAGGCTGGAGGAGCCGCTCCACCGGCAGGCACGGGGGACAGAGTAAACACCAGCAGAAGTTGTTAACATCAAACACTTTGCTCAAGAGGGGTGGGGGCAATGTTGCTTTTTGCCAAATCTTCCCTCCACTATTTATTTATGAAAAGCAATGAAACGTATATTCGAGGTCAACTTTAACCCCGGCACATGGAGCTACCGGGTTCCTTTGCAGCTGTCTTTTAAACAAGGCCAGCTCATTATCTTTAACTAAACTTTATCTTTGGAGATCTCCTTTATCCAGTCTCTGATTTCCCTCTGTTTATCTTTCTCTTTACATGTTCCTGGCTGCCAGTGTCAACAGCTACTCCTCTTTTGACCTACCAGCTTGGCTTTTGCCGGCTTGTGGGGCGGGAAGATCAGCTGGAGAGCAGCGAGCACACAAAGCACACCACAGAGAGCAAAGTTCTTTGACTGGAGGGGAAGGAAGGGAAGATATTCCCCTGGATTGGAGTCACACTGTTCAGCAACACCACTCAGGCAGCCAAAGAAAGTTGCTCCAACACCCACTTGTGAAGGGACCACAGAATCGCTGTATCATCGCCTGTAGATACAGGAACACAGGAGGAAGATGACATCCAATATGTGAGACAAGTATTTGATGTTGTCTTCTTCTTCTGCAGATGGTGTCGTTACAGAAACCCTTTGGGAGGTAAAAGAGCTCATGGCTTTGGGGTCTTCAAAAAGCCAGTGGAGAAAACTTTGCTTCTTTAATAGTATGTTATCATACATGCAAGTGTTAAAAGGCCTCAAGGATGGAAAATCAGGACTTTCCCCTTGGCCATCATCTCAATAACCCCATGGTGGGGGATTAGAACTAGATGAGCTTTAAGGTTCCTTCCAACCCAAACAAGTCTGGGATTCTATGAAATTCCCATCTTGACACCAAGTCCCAGTCACTTGAGACCTACTGGGAGTGGAAAGAGGAGGACGATTAGTTGTGGTTCCATGAAGTGTCTCCATGAAGTGTCTCCACCTCCAAGATGAGCTCACCCAGGAAGAACTCCGCCCACTCTTTCTCACTTGAGAGGATGGATCTCCATCACTGGTGGGTCAAATAGGAAAAGCTGTTTTGAAGTGTCACTGAGGAAAGGGGCTATTTCTGAGCCTTTTAAAATAAACCAGTAGTACCAGGAGTTATTCATATGTATATGAATAACATTCAAGTTTGAACAGAGATTGACACAGGTTTTGTGGATTGAGGAGAGTCTCCAGACCACGGTGCCACAGGCATGGCAGAGGCTTTATTTCTCCTGCTTCCACCAGGACATCTTCATCTAAGTCATCTTTCATTAATTTCACCCAGCATCTGACCTCACTGTCAGCTCTAAAGCCACTTGTTGCTTATGGATCAAGGGAAATGAGGAAGATGACTGACTTGTGTCCAGAGGAGTAACCCCAACCATTCCAATGGATGTCCACCCCTCTGAAGCAATCCAGAAACATGTATCTGGTACTTCTGGAGATCACTGGGAAGACGGAGCACTTCTGAAGATGACATGATTCTGGCTGTGCACCTCATTTTCCACAGACCCTTTTTAAAAGGGGCCCAAACAGCTGTGAGGACATGGCCATTAGGTCACAACTTCAGCCCTGCGACCTCTGGGATGCTATCCCAAATAAACCGCACTGCTAATTCCACACGGAGGGGAAGGGTACGGTTTAGTTAGTCCCTGCCCTGCTTATTTACCAGACCATGAACTTCTCATCTCCACCCTTGAAGGCAGAGTCACTACTAAAAAGAACATTATCTCATACCCTGGGTTTTGGTTGGTTTTCCTCCTTTTCCTGGTACTTTCCATTCCCTCTGCTTTAGCTCCATGAATCATCCTCCTGCCACCTCATACCAGCAGCAGGACAATGTGAGAGCAACCACCAGAGCTATTCAACTACCACCCCACCTCAACCTAACCCCTGCTCCATCGCCCCCCTTCCAAACCCCATGTGCCCTCCAGGACGATGCAGCTAAAGGAGGGAAAGGTTTCAAATGCACCAGGTCCTATAAATGCCGGAGCAAGTGGAGGAGGAGGAGAAGGAGGAAGGAAACGGCCTGCTTGGGAACAGAGAGAGTTATTCAGGTTGCCCACTCCACCTCCAGGAGCTGACAGCCTTCTCCAAGAAGCCCTAGGAAAGAGGGAGAGTGTTGTGGCTTCATGGGAAGCACTGCTCACTGGCTGTAGTTCTCACTTGGAGTAAAACCACTCTGGAGACTGAAGATATCAGTTTCTCTCAACAGCAGCAACTCAGAATCAATGAATCTGACCTCGCTTTATAGCCCTGTATGTGATTTAACACCCAAAGCACAACAAGTTGGGTCACTTATTACAGAATCCCCCAGAAAAACCTCATTTTAACTTTCTCCCCAAGAGCGTTTCCGTCAGGACAACAAAAATCCCTGATTTTCAAACTTGGAGCAAACCCCCCCCCCCGAATTAACTAACCCCCTCAGTGGGAGCAAGCAGAGTTAGATCATTAAATCTCACACCGAGACACCTTCAGAAAAAAAAAAGGTATTGAAGCCTGTGGCATTCCAAGAGAAAGCAATCAGACATTCCTGCAGCTCGGCTCCTCAGTGATCTCCGAAGCCTTTGATCACTGACTGTCTTCATGCTGTCCTCCTGGGGTCTGGCAAAATGAGTGTAACAGCTGGCATATAGACTTCATTAGCTTGCTGTGCCGACAGCCTCCCAGGGTTATTCCTGGCTTTTCTGGGAGCTGGGAAAGCCCTGAAGCCATCCTGAGCAATGAAAACCAAACAGAACCACACAAACTCGTACCTACCGCTCCTCAAGATGTGCTGAAACACACCAAGGATGGACTTTGAGTGCCAGCAGCAGGTCTGAGATGGCAAAAGGCAACGAGGCTGCCGAAGCCTCATTTTTATGAATGCCTAATGACCACTCAATCATTAACATCAAGCTTTAAGAAGCAAATGCAGCACCTACAGTGTTCATTACCCTCCCCCTCCCCTCTTTTCAGGGGCTCAATCGAGCCAGTCAAGCATGCAAACCGATCCTGTCGCCAGCAAAAGCATTTCCTTTCACTGTGGTCAGCCAAAAGCAGGGGAAGAAAATGGAAGTGACTTGGAGTTATGGCACCAAAAAGGCCAGACAAGCAAGGAAATAATCAACTCCACATGAGCCACTTCTAGCCCATCACAATGGAAAGGGCCTACGACTAACCCCAGGAAAGGTCAGCGGGACTATGGGGGTCAGAAGCTGGAAAAGGCAATAGCGAGCAGCTGCCAGCTGCAATAAGAATCAATGTGTTCCTAATTACGCTGCCAAGAGAGGGCTGGAGCACAAGAAAAGCCCGGCTGCAACCACAGCTTGGGCAAAGGAAAGGGGAAAAGCATTCAAGTGCTCCTGGTTTACTCTTCCCGGGCTCTGGGACTGCAGTGGTTGTGTTACTAAATGACAGGAAGCCAGTGATGGAGATAAGGAGTTTTGGGCTTGTTGCCTTTTCTTTCTATTAAATACCATTATGAGGCACTTGGATTGAAGTTATGGCATCACAAAAGGCAGGGTTGTGTGAGTGCAAGTAATAAAGTTATGTACTTCAAAGGGATTTTGTGGGTGCTTTTGGAGAACAGGCCTAGCAGTCCTGCAAGACTTATTTTCTCTATCCCAAAATAATCCAAAAGGGAAAACCCCATGAAACCCAGTGCGCTGACAGTGACCCTATAAACCAAGTGTGAAAGACATAAACAGGTCAGGGTGCAGTGAAACCTTCTCAAAGGCATCCACAGAAACACCCCAAATGTAGTTGTTAAATGCCTTTCCAAGAAAAGGCACCTTTGATGTTACGTTCCTATTTATTTATTGCATTTCAAATGAAAGGGTGCTCTCTAGATCCTTATCCTAACAACTGGAAGGACAGAAATCAGCTGCACAACTGGAAATTCATTAACATCTCCAAGCCCCTGCCAGTCCCATGCCTGTCCCCCAAATCCCTCAGTGCGAAGCCAGCATCCAAGTGTTCTCTGTGGGTATTCCCACTTGATTCAACAGGTATTTTTACCCCTTTCAGGTAACATGCATTTTTAGAAGCAGCCTTGCACTAACATCCATGCAGCTTTGTACTTCCTTCATCCCATGAATCAGTGATGAATCCCAAGAGTGATTTTGGGAGGCTAAAACACCTTATTGATGGCACAGTGGTTTGGAATGGCACAGTATTGCTGCCAAAATACAGACTATTTAGTTGGGATGGCAGATGGCAGGAAAACCAAATGAGACAGTGACTGAGTCCCTCCAAGGATGGGGGACCTTAAGTCCTGATGCCTTCTCTAAAAATATCACATATCTTTTTCCAAAGCTATGAAACATCCTAAATAATATCCATATTTACACCAACTCCCTCACAGGTAAGGCCCAGCCTCACTGCTGGAGTAAGGTGACACAAGACAACGTGAGGGGGAAAAGAGAAGTACTGGCCTAAAGACATGAGCAGAAGTTGGCCTGCCTCAGGATGGAGCAGCAGATCTGGTGCTGAGCCGGTCCCTCGATCTTTCTCTCTTGCTGTCAGGCCTGGAAAGCCTCATGGCTGGTATCAGCTGTTGGCCTCTGATCAAAGTTTAGCTTTCCATTAATTCTGTGAGTTATAAGTGAGGCTGACAGGGAATTCTTTTTTTCAGGAGACAGTTAAGATTACTCAGATACTTCATTTGCACTCCAATATTTCACAAATACCTTGACTTTAAAACCTTGGTCCTGGGGTACATATGGTCTTGATAGAGGAGCGTATGCTTTGGCACGGAAATCTGGATTTGTGAGCTGAGGGAAGGGAATTTAACAGTTTGTGCACTGCGCCTCTGCAGTATGCAGCTGAAAACATTCCCAAGTCCCAGAGACCTGGGGTTTCCATCCTGCTCTACTAGAGACAGGCATCAGGGAGAAAATAAATCATCACAGAAGCCACTTTCTCACCCACAAACAGGCAGCACAATTAGGTTAATTTTATTATTAACGTGGGGAAAAAAAGCTGAGACAGTCCCCCTGCTGCCAGGCTAATGAAGAGGGTTTGCTTTCTGACTCCTCTAGCCTCGGGGGAAGAACAAGAACAGAGCATTAGCCTAAGACACACTTCTGCTGGGCTGCAATTATGCTTAAATACCAAAATGAGGGCTTTTAGACCCCAAGGGCGCTGAAGGTATCATTAGTCCATCAGTTCCATCACGGCAACTACAGACCAAATACATCAGAAATCACCAGCCTGGGCTCTTCCAGCCCCCTCCTGCAAGGCACTACTTTGCCTTAATATTCCCATTCTTGCCCTCATCTTGAGCTCAACATGCACACCAGTGACAGCTCTGCTCACCTTCAACCACGTCTCCAAGGGTCCACACACCCACTCTCAGCCCCTTCCTGCAGGGGTGCTTGGTCCGCGGTGAGAGGCCATTGGGTTTCGCTTTCCAACCAAGTGATTTCTACCAAGAACTGAGGTTTCACAACCAGTTTAAGGCAATTTAAAGACAGGCTGCTGCTGACGAGGGTAGCAACACCTTCCTTCAGGACCTGGCTTGCATCCTCCTATCTGCACCAAGGATCCTGCAGCTACCGAGTGAGTCAGATCTGCTGGCAGATCCCACTGGAAGCACAGCCAAGTTAAAATGAGGTTGAGTTTTCACCTGGATGAGGGAGCAGCACAGTCTCAGACAGTAAGCCCAAAGGAGGGGCGAGGAATGGACATCCATGCAAAGCAACACTGCACCCTAACAGCACGAGGCATCAGGTCAACCTATGGAGCATCACCGCAGTGTTGTGAATATACCCTGGACTGCAAGAGCATGGGCCAAAATGAGTTAAAACCAGGCAAAGCCCAGCCCCAGGTGAGATGTGCTCCTGTTTCCAGGGAGAGGGGGACATGCCGTGCTCACTAACCACACTGCAGGTGCACAGGCCATGGCAAGCTTCAGCGATGCCTCAGCGGTGTCTTTTGCCCACCAAAAACTTTGCATTTTGCACGTCAAGGATGATCTCTTGTGATTATAACCTGTGCCTGCAACCTGTGACTGCAGCCCTCCTATGGGTCCTACAGTCTGAATCGGGCACGAGTATAGAAAGGACCATTAAGAAGGACATGGAGCTGATGGAGTGCCTTCAGAGGAGGCCACAGAGATGCTGTGAGGGCTGGAGCAGCTCTGCTCCAGAGCCAGCCTAGTGTGCCTGCTAGGCTGTAAGGTGAGAGATGGTTGATGACAAGAACAGAAGGCATGGCTGGGCTCTGCGAGAGGACAGCAAGCTCGTTCCCGAGGTGATCCCAGATGAACACTGACACTCCTCCCTTGGGAGCCTCCAGCAAGCAACAGCCCTTATAAAATGCAGGGAAATGGGTTCTTCGAGCTGCCTCCCCCCAAGTCCAACTCAGTCTGTTGCAACTTGCAGGATCCATGCTGCCCGCGATCCCTTAAAGGGAAGCACAACTATTAAATCCACACCTGCAGCCAGAATTTATAGCAACCTCATCTACCGCTGTCTTACATCATGGGCAATTAGGAGCCTGTGAACTCATGGCTGCAGGATATGGGAGGCATATGGGAGGCGTGCTGGAACCGGAGAGCAGAGCCTGTGTGTTACAGCGCAGTTGTTAGTCACCCTTTGGAATTCTCTGTGCCTGTGGAAGGCTGAAACCTGCACAAAACCAAGCAACAGATCCCTTTTGACTCTGGTTCCTAAATAAAAGTGCTGTCCTCCACTTGGGATGGCTGCTTCCCCTTCCTTTTATAGCAGCCCGTGAGCTGCCACACACAATGCCAACACACGCTGCTGCTGAACCCGAACTCCAGCTTAGACCTCGAGGAAAGGAATCCTGAAACAGAGGGGAATATTCCTCCAGGATCACCACCCCCCAGCCTCAGGCCCAGATAAAGCTGCCTCAATGCAGCTTTTATCAACAAATAATGTGTTGATCAGGCCAGGTTTGCTCCAACAAACCGACCTGGCTCCCATGTGAGGAGAGGGGAGCTTGGGTTGGGTTTGCTCAGTGGCACTGCACAGCCAAGCCCCATCCCACCTCCTTCCTCGTGCCAGCGGAGTGTGGATCCAGGGGAGGGAGGCAGCAGTGATAGTGAAGATGTCGCCTGAGGGTTTGGGTTCTCCAGCTCTGCCCGCTGCAGGGACCCCAGCCAGGAGCGGATGAGCTGTTCCAGGGCCGGCAATGTCAAACAGCAGGAGTTTGTGAGTCAGAGCCCTAAATCTCCTGCTGGGAATGGGGGGAATGGCAGCTGTTACCAGCAGAACCAGTTCAAACACGAGTGACTGATAGGAAAGCAGTCAAGTTTCATTACGGGCACCGGGGAGACTTTTCCACCAGGATAACCTGCCCGCGACCTGCTCTCACTCGCACAGACACATCCCGCTCTGCTGAATGGGATTGCTGTTCCAATGGCCAAAAGCAGACTGGTGATCCCAGGAACCCCTGCCCAAAGGAAACAGGGACACTGCTGCTGTATCTTCAGGCTGCAGGGAGAAGGTTCGAGACTCCTTGCAGCACGTCAGCTCCCCTGCAAGACGCTAATGCCGAGCTCAGCAACACGCAGGGGCCCTGCTAAGATAACAGGGATTGATTCCATCCCACGTTAGCATCCATCAGATAGGAAGAAAAACAAGATGAAGCAGCACCACAGCATTAGTCTTCATTTAAACTTGGCAAAGAAAGCACATTTCTTTTCTTTCCTGGCTTCTCTTTGTGTCTTTTAAAGCAATCCCAGACTTAGCCAGAGAAAGGTGCCTGGACTTTTTAATATCAGGGGATCAGAAGGGACAACACTTGTCTGCTTGCCAGGCCCCAGATAAGTCAGGAATGCTGGGGTTGAGGAGGCCAGCATCTGCCTCCCACAACATACACACTTCCAGAGGGAAAACAAACAGCTTCACACCTTTGGCTCTGAGAAGGACCTCACCTTCTCTTAAGTCTTCAACCTGCAGCCTCTCCACTAGAGGAAGAGGGGTTGGGAGGGTGAAGGTTACTTGCAGTTTCCTTACTCCAACCTAAAGGATAAAGCTGGAAACTTTCAGGCTCCCATCACACCAGGTAGGTAGATTAGGATCTTCACTAGAGCCCATTGGATCTGGTGTCACCAGAGTGTGTTTTACCATAGCCAGTAAGAGTTGGCTTGGATACATGTGTCCATAACACACCTGGAAACATATCAGTGATGGAAAATGCACTGACTTGAAAACCAGACCCATTTTTAAGCCCTCGATTTAATGCTACACCCCATCTGGGATCTGCTCTGACAACGATTCACAGGGCTTAAGAGACTCAAGCCACACAAACTGCACTAACTTCAGGATCCACGACCCGGCTGAGACTCCTCTCCAGTTGATCCCGACTCACGCAGCAATCTGCACTCATGAAACGCCTCAGTCTGGATAGATGGATTAAAATGCTCTCATTAAACTTGATATTTCAGCATATTTTAGGGAGTTTTGATAACAACATTTTTGATTACATCCGTTGCCAGCTTCCTTCTACACCCTGACAAAGACTTAAAGTGTACATTCCTATTTCATTCTGCAACCAAGATTAGTGGCAGGAACAGAAAACATCTTCTGTTCCAAACCCCCTCGGGGTTTTCCTCCTTAGCTTGTGTTTTATTAGAGGAGACTCAGCTCCCCATCAAGCTCTGATACACTGTCACTGGAGAGTATTTAGGCAACACCAAAAGGCACCTTCTGAAAGGGCTCTTGAGAAACAAAGATACTTCCTGAAGCTATTGTGGATGTGAAACAGCTCCTCAGAAGTCACAGCCCTCAGCAAGCTTTATGAAAATCCAAGCCTACGCTGGAGTGTAGCCGTAATTCGTGAATGGCTGTGAACTCTTACCGTAGGGAATGGGGGAACAAAGGAAAACCACATGCTATTGTTGAGTTTGACTCCGCAATACGCTTCATCTACATGGAGCTGGAACATTATGCAGCAAAACCCTTCAGCTATCAGAAGTTACACACAGGCAGTACCAGTAAAACCCATTCCTAAAGAGGGAAACGCCGTTAGGAATGTCCTATCATTGCCCCATGCCACATGGGAATTCTCCAACGTGGCTGAAAGTTGTCCCTCGCACTTCCAAACTCCATCCCAAGAGCATCAGATCAGTGTGAGGACACCAGTTCTCACAAAACAAGGAAAGCCAAAGCTGAGTGGCTTCAGCAACTTGACCTTGAGCTACCAGAGCTTTTCCCAGTGAGGCTGCAACAGGATCAGAGTCCTGAGCAGAGGGAAGAGCCACCCAGACAGCCAACGCCATCGCAGCTCACAGCCTCCTTAAGCCTGTCAACAGGACCTACCCTTGACGTGTCCCAAGATGCTAAAGCTACACGAAATGCTTAAGAGCTGCCAAAGAGTAATTCCAGCATATCCATAGCAATGATAACAGATTTAGCTCCTTGAATTGCATTGTTAAAGTTGTGCAACTCCTTCCCCAGCCTCGCATCCTGTTGGATGTGTACTAACGAGGACTACTCATGTGTTGGTGGGGAAGATCTTTGCTGTGTGGTTCCAGAAGAGCCCCAAACAGCTCAAAAGTTTGTGGATCCACCCATAGAACAGTTTGGGTTGGAAGGGACCTTAAAGCTCAGCCAGTCCCAACACCCTGCCACAGGCATGGACACCTTCCACTAGAGCAGGTTGCTCCAAGCCCCATCCACCCTGGCCTTGAGCACTGCCAAGGCTGGCTAGTGGACAGGCAGATGGGCAGATCTGCCCCAGCGTAACTGAAGAACCATCTCACTAAACATCCTGCTCCTACTCCTGAACTGCCCCCCACCATATCCTTGTCCCAAACAACTTCATTCCTGCATCTTCCATTTCCAAGCGTCCACAGACGTTTTCCCTGGACAAAGAGCATGCTGCCTTGTTCTAGGGGGCAGTCATCATCACTAAAGATCAGAGCAGTGCAATCTTACCCCCTCAGCAGTGCCAAGACTCCTATAGCTAGGGTAAGTAGTACGTGCAGACAGTGATGTCATGGCCAGGCAGGTGATGTCATGTCCAGAGCCCATAGGCACGTTCTCCCCAAGCCAAACCTCCCCCTGGGTTGGTGGGGCTGCGGTTCATCTCCTCATCCTGGGAGCAGAGCCTCTGGCACAGCCCCATCCCCGTCCCCATCCCTGCTGCGGTGCAGGGGGCTGGCACGGATGCAGGCTGAATGAAATGGTGAAGACAGACGCTTTCAGGAGAGGCATCCACGTATTAAACAAATCATCTGCTCGGAGCCCTGGTTCCTACTTGTTCTTGGTTACATTATTCACTCAAGAGTGGATTAATCCATCACTGCAAAGGAATCTCCTGATCTCAGAGATAAAGGCAGTGCACTGACTCTCCCCGGATCCTCCTGGAAATCGCTGGACTCTCTCACACTCTTATTTGGGCCGATCTATCAGCAACTCACAAACAAGGGGCAAAAAAAGGGAAATTAAAACCTGAGAAAAAACCCTTGGGTGCAGTGATTTGGCTTGGAAACACTGAGACTAGATCAACCTGGAAACAAGGGGGGGCTGTCAACCGGGAAGAATCATCCTTGGTTTGCTCCAAAGGGGGGCACGTTACCTGTCCCCTGTCCTTCCAGGAAGGAGAGGAACAGGCACTGGGAGGTTCTGCCATGTAAAACCAACAGAATTTCTCTTAACCTTATTTAGAGTGGGGCCTTACAGCCCGATAAATGGTTGGTTTGACTCAGGGAGGACCAGGAGAGGAACCCCACGATAGATTCCCCTTGCTAGAGCAGACACAAGGTCCCTACACAACCCACAGCAAAACATCCCTGAGACGCACACCAGTGGTGCCCAGCCCCTTTCCCAACGAGTGGCTGACTGTGGCACAACCCTTTCCCCCTTGCCTTGTGTTCTTTGGTGTTTTACAGGTTCGCTGCAAGGAAAACCGCGCGCTGACAGGCAGCGGGCTCTGCACGACTGCGAGGTAGGAAATAGTAAACCCGGTTTTGAATTAAACAAATAAGGCTCAACCACTCGGTTCATTATCAGATACAATGGTTGAAAGTCTGCGGGGAAAACTAAACAGCAAAAGGCACGGTATAAATCAAAGGCAGGATCAGGCAGACAGGTGAGGCCGAGGGCGCGGTTTCACCTTACAGCAAAGCCAAAGAGCGATGGGCTCCTTCCCCCAGCTCCAAAAGTATCCCAAACCCAGCCGGCCCATCCATCATAGGATTATTCCCACCCCTCCGCATGGCTTGAGTGAGCTGCACTGGTTGCATCGGGCTTTTGGCGGATGAAGGGGGCCCAGCCAGTCCCCCATCTCCCCAAGGCAAGCGGCTCTTGGCTCAGCGGCAGCATCCAGAGCACAGGTTTAGGAGACAGCAAAGCCAATTTAAGAGCTGGCTGTTGCCCAAAGGGGCTGGCCCCACATCCTCCTGCACCCCTCCAGCCCCCCCGAGGCCTCCCCACTCATCAGAGTGGAAGATTGAGCAGCTCTGGGACTGCAGGGCAAGATCCAGCCCAAAGTGTGGGGCTCGCTGGATTCCCACAGCGGGGAAGAGGCAGGAATGTACCTGCCACCTCCTGCAGCAGCGAGTCCTCCAACAGAGCTGTAACGTGAAACTGTGCCCAAGGAGCTGCGGAGGGGGGAGAGAAGGGGAAGCATCGAGTCCCACCTGGCTGGAAGAGCTCCGAGACATGTCCTAGGCATGGGAAACGGGAGAGCAACCCACCTTGCGTGATTATTTTCCCTCCTGTTGAAAGACAGACGGTATTTCTCGCATCGAGCGGGGCCTTAATGGGAAAGGCAGGTGGTCTGGATGCACGAGGCTCAGCCCCGAGTAGGGCTGAACAAGCAGTTTACCCTACAGCGATAACTGCAGTATTCTCATCCACACCAGAGAGGGAGAAGCAAGAAGTGGAAAACTACAATGCACTCAGCCCTGGAAGCTGTACTGAGCCCTCTACCAAGGCACTTACTGGATGAATAGTTAACTGCAAAGAAGATATATACATACACATAGACGAAATGATCCAGTCTAAAAATTCCTGGGACAGGGTAGCTAAAGGAACAGAGCAAAGAGCTTTATGCTGTATTTGCCAAGGACAAACACTGTCCCGGAGCTAATGACATGGAAAAAGGGACACACAACACCAGGGCTCACCACCAGGAAAGCAGTTAGGCTGGCAGAAAAGGTAATATGCTTGGGGAACAGGCATAGCATCAGCTCATCTGCTAACAAACTGCATAAAACCAGCAAAAAACACGAAGAGAGAATGCAGTTTGGTCTCCATGCGCCAGCTTTAGGAATAAGGATTGCAAGACAAGCTGAGAATTCCCATTTGCAGAGCAAGTTTGACCAATTCCATTTGATATAACGTTTAAAGCCTTTAACAAGACTTTAAGCTCCATAAGCCAGTGTTTTGGATCAGACTCACCCCCATTCCAGGCAGGAATCAGCTCAGAAGCTTCCCAGCCCACTGAAACACTGAGGAAAACCAGAGAAGAGCAAAAAGCCACTGCAGACGTGGAAAGCAGCGTGACTCAGCTGAGGGAGCCACAGAGTGTAAGCAAAGCAGCAAAGAAACCCCGACTCTACACGCAGAGGTCAAGTTTACAGTATCAGTTAATTCATACAAATGAGGCACTGCCTAACAGAAGGTGCTCGGCAGGTTTCCAAGCAGCCCAGTAGAGCGATTCCATACAAAACACTACCTGGAATACCACATCTCAATGGGTCTGTGGGTCTCAGGGCTTCTGGTACCAAACCAAAGGTTTCCAAGCCTCACTGGAGCCACATTCATCACCAGATTCATCACCTTTGCATGAGGTTTTACATTTACAAATGGTTTTAACCCGTTTCCTCTCGTCCCATCCCTTGTTCCTTGGGAGCAGAGCTCAGCCCCCTCCTGGCTCCATCCTCCTCTCAGGCAGTTGTAGGCAGCAATCAGGACCCCCTTGAGCCTTCTCTTCTCCATCAGAACCCCCCAGGTCCCTCAGCCATTCCCCATCACACTGTGCTCCAGGCCCTGCACCAGCTCTGGTGCCCTTCTCTGGCCCCGCTCCAGCACCTCAATGTCTTTCTCTTAGTGAGGAGCCCAGAGCTGACCTCAAGATTTGAGGTGCAACCTCACCAGCGCCCAGAACAGGAGGGAAGATGTGGAGTAGAAGGTTTTTCCAGGCTGAAAAGCCTGGAAAAAAGGAGATGCCATAAACTAGCTCTTGGAGAAAGCGGGCTCAGTCACACCAACTACCATGGGAGGAAGAGGAGCAGCAAGTGGTGCTCAGCTGCACCATGCAATCCACATTTACATCAAGCACCACTTTAGAAACCAGCTTCATCCCTCAAATCATTTCACCAGCCCATGCCTCCCCGTCCATCTTTGTGGCACTAGGTCTTATCCGAAGCAACCACCAGATTAATTGTGTGTTCTTGGTCTGACCAAGGCAAAACTGAGCTGCTGGGGGATGGCCGAGGAGGATTTACGAGATGCTGAGCTCCAGCACGGCTGCACAAGCGAGTCGATGGCGCTGCTTCACTATTTCCACATCTGCAGAAGCAGCCTTTAAACCAAGCCAGTGTATTTTTAAGCCCTGACAGTTAAAATCCTCCAGTGACATCACCTGAAGTCAGAGCACAGCTGCCTTATTCCTCTGGCACGACAGCCAGCCAAAGTAAGCACAAGCCTCGGTTTATGGGCTTGCGGCACACCTTGAGATAATGAAAGCGCTGGTGGGATCTGCACACACACACCCCTTATGTATGGTTTTTCTTTTTCCTCCTCGATTTTGGGGCAAGAAACACAAAGTTCAGCGCCAGTGGAGCCCAGCCAGGCTGCCCAGCAGGGGGAACGCACAGGGGACCTGGCCCAAACACCACAAAGAGCTGTTAGGCAAACAACTAAGAGCACCAGGCAGAGCTGGTGTCCCACCAAGGGCTTGCAAAAGGAGGGAAAATCACCAAAATTCCATGAGGGATGTCAGAAAAATCCCCTCAAGCTGTTTTCCAGGGGGTGTTGGGGCTCCTGTGCACTTCACCTTGCTGGGACATGGCTGCTTACAAGTGCTTGGGGCAGCTTAAGGGTGTAAATCGCATTAATCCAACTGACAAAGCTGCTGAGCTCCTCCTTGGGTGAATTACTGATCCCTCGCTACTTGAGCTGCTCTCATCTTAACTCAGAGGAAGTAAAAACCCTACCTTTTGGCACAGAGCTGGCAGGTAACTCAGTGAATCCCATCTTGGTATTTCTATCTGTGAGCCCAGTGCTCAATAACCAAATAGCTCTGAGCAACAGTGATGGGTTTCTAAGGCTGCTTCACAAGCCTGTGGAATTCTCTGGGAATCAGAGCCAGTCAGAGGCTTGCCTCTCGGTTTGGAGAGGGGATTACAGGGGGAAAAATGAATGTTTATTCCTTTTTACCAGAGCAGCGCTCCATTATCAAGCCCTCCCCATAGGATGGGCTTGTAACTGCTTTAAAAGTAGGGTTTGGTTTTGAGGCATTCGAATCGTGCTCACCACCTGGTTCAGTCTGAGGGAACAAAAGCACACGTTGTAACATCAAGTTTAACAGCACAGTGGTGAAAAATCATGTTCCCTGCTCCCCAAGCAGGGAATTTTTGGGATACAGCGACGCGAAGGAGTAGCCGTTGCCCTCGGCAACCGCTCGTACAAAAGCACTTTTTCCCCTTCAAGAAGTTACAGGCGGGCAGTACATCCCATAAATCGCAACTGTCAAAACACCAGGGTGGTGGGAGATGAGCAGAAAAGCCAAGGGGCTCCACGCAGCTCGTGTTTAAGCACTGGCACAAGAGGATTTACCTGCTTTGGTCAAAGAAAACCGGGCCAGGAGCGACAAAACCCCCCCAGAGAATAAGAGTTTATGTGCAGCCAGTAACCCCAGTGACCAGCGGCTGTGGAGTGACAACCCGGGTGTTTGGGTTAGTAAATTGTATTTCTGGGGCATGTGTGAAAGATACAACTCACTGAGTAAACACCCCTTCAGAGCTGACAGCTTTACAGCCGCAGGCTTGGCGCGGCTACTCCTGCCCTGAAACCTCCCTGTGCAGAGAGGCAGCAAATCATGGGGGGAAAAGCAGTAAAACATAATAAATAATTAAACATAAGCAGCTACATAAAGCCATCCCATTTACCAGTCCTTTAAAAAGTTACGAGGCAGGGGCAAAATAAACATCACCCCTTGAGTTGTGTGGCACCTTCTGGCTTAAAAACACCGACGCCGAAAACACGCAACAGCCGACTGGAAAGTTCTTTCATTATAAAGTCAGTGACTGTGTAATTATTACTGGTTTTCTGGCAGAGAGACAACGCAAGCAAAAGCCATTTCAAATATGGGAATCAGATGGCTTTAAGGATGGAGGTGATTAATAGGAATAAAATGGTAAGAATAAAGATAAGGTGTCACCGCGCTGTGCAGCCGGAGTCCTCCGGCATCACACAACCTCAGCTTTAGGGGCTGACTTTCAACTGCTCCAATCACTGCAAAAGTGACTTTATGGATTCAAAACAAACGTTGGGATTACGGATTTTAAGACGGGCAAGAAGCGAGACCAGCCCCGCGTCCATCCCCTGCTGCGACCACTTCAGAACAGCGTTTTAATGGCAAATACAGCCCTGAGCAACTTTCACTGCGAAATAAGACCGTAAATCAGTAACAGGCTGAGGCAGAGCGGCGAAATTGCGCTCCGAGGGTGATTTTAACCCAGCTCACCAAAGCGCTCTCTACACATCAGCTCGCTTCGAGTCTTTCCTCCGCTCAGCCCCACAGACCGAGCACACACACAATAAAATAATAACGTCAGATGGTTTGAATAAACCCCGCGCCTGAGCCCCGGCTTCAAAGGCAGCCAGATAAACCGCTTCGGCTGCCCGGGCAAGGGACACGCGGGACAGGGACCCCTCAGGTGCGGGCTCTACCGCTCCATCCCGCCCGGGGCAGCCGGCTCCGGGGCTCAAAGGCGCCGCCGATCCCCCCGCGGCGTTCCCACCGAGCCCCCTTACGGCGCCCGCCGGGCGGGAAGCAATCGCGTTACCTCCGTGCAGCCGCCGCGCCCCCTCCCCGATGCGGGTCTCGGTGCCGGTCCCGCTCGGCGGCGGCTCCCCAGGACATTCCAGGCTGGAGCAGGCGACCCGGCGGACGGAAACCTCCATCCAGCGCCGCCCGGCCGCGCCGCTTATCTCTATCTACCCCCCCGCGCCGCTCCCGCCGGCACCCCGCGCCGCAGCGGGCGGTGGTAGCGGCCGCGCCTCCTCCACGCCTCTCCCTTCGCAGGCCCGCCTCCTCGGAACGTACCAACGGCGGGCGGAGGGGAGCAGAGCGCCGGGGGCGGCACCGGCGGAGCGACGGGGAGGGGAGCGCGGCCAGGCTCGGCATCACCGCGGGGCTGGAGGGGAGCGGCGCTTGCACCCGCCGGGCAACGTAACCATGTAACGTGTGCCCCTGTAACGAGTACCCGTGTAATGTGTGCCTGTGTGTCCGTGCAACATGTGCCCTGTAATGTGTACCCGTGCTAACGTGCAACCGTGTACCGTGCAACTGCGGACCCGTGTACATGTGTACACGTGCAACCGTGTAACTGCGTACGCATGCACCTGTAAACCAGCGTAACCGTGCAATTGTGCACCCGTGTAACCATGTACATGTGCACCCGTGTAACCTTGCACCCATGTACCCATGCAACTGTGCACCCATGTACCTGTGTACCCGTGTAACTGTGCGATGTGTAATTGTGCACCCGTGCAACTGTGAACCTATGTACCCGTGCACTCGTGCACATGTGTAACTGTGCACTTTCACCCATGCACATGTGCCATGCAACCCTGTACTCATGTAGCCATGCAACTGTGTACCTGTGTACATGTGTAACTGAAAGCTATGTACTCATGCATCACTGCACCTGTGTACTCTTGTGACTGCATACCCGTGCATCCATGTACCTGTTCACTCTTTCACCCATGCGCATGTGCAGCTGTGCACTCTTGCGACCATGTCCCCATGTATCCGTGCAGCCGTGCACGCTGCTTGCATGCAGTGGGGCACACGCTCCTGAGCACCACGCATCGTGCTCCCTGCACTCCTTGCACACACATGCAAAGGTCGCCTGTTGTAAACCCTGTTTGCTCGCACCGGGGGGCTCCCGGCCCTCCTGCAGCCGGTTGTGCAGTTGGCAGTGACTGGAAACATTCCCCTGTGTCACCTCAACGCCAGCAAAACCGGGCTGGGAACCACCAAACCCTGGGTTCATGGAGGCTTGGCTTGCATCCAGCCGCAACCGCAGCGAGATCCTGGTAAGCGCCTGGGAAGCTCCCATCATTTGCAGCATAATTTAATATTAACAGCTTGCATTAGACCTGATCTGCGGGATTCCACCTGGAGAACCAGGCCTCCTCCGGCGCCCAATCTCACGGCCTTTTCCAAAACGCACCCAAAACGCCTCTTCTTTTGGTAGGAATACTCTAAATTTTGGTCTCATTTCATGCAGTGGATGGGGGCTGAGCTGGAAACGGATTTATCCCGAGGAAGGTTTTGTATGGAAAGGCTTCAGCCAGCAAGAAGTGCATCCTCTGTGTTTAAAATTGAAGAGAAATCAGCTTTTTGAGATAAAAACATAACTTGGAACAACATTTCTTGGGTTTTGGGCAAACCTGCGAGACCAACCCTGTGTTTAGCAGCCCTAATTTTATCCGTCAGGAGTTTCCTGCAGGATGTCATTATTTCCACAAGTAAAAAGGAGGGGAAAGCACAAATAGAAAAGGAAGAGTAGAAAAATCCTCAGCAGATTAAAAATCCCATAATCCAAAGAAAAGACCCCAAAACTAAACAGATGACTTCAATCATGGGATTTGTGGGAGCTGCCAGAAGAGCTGAGGACTTGAGGATCGCCTTCAATGAGATGCCAGGCCTGGAATTTTGGGATCAAAACAATCCAAATCAGGATCCTACAGTCCTTCACTGTGTGATGTTGCCTACAACATTCCGGGTGTTTTCTCCCCTTCCTCAGGCCCTATTTGCATAAGAATCCCCCCTTGGGGAGGGGAATTGCTGCTTAATTAGAGAACAGCAATCCCTTTAATTAGCATGTCTGCTATTTTGCATAGATTCAAATGAGATGCTCATTAGGGAGCAGGCGCCCGGACAAGAGACGCCCTTTACCCGTGCACTAACCCCATTAACCTCGGCCAAGTAAAACCACCACGTGGGATTTTTGGGATAACGCCGGGCTTCCTGCGGGGAGGAATCCTGTCTGCTCCCAAAGGGCAGGTATGGAACATGCTCACTTTATGCTGCTCACTTCGGTGTGCTCAGTGACACACCTTGTCGCATCCATCTCCTACATTTTGGCACAGTGATGGTGGGGTTTCCTTCTTGTGAGTTTTCTTTCCTTCCAAGGTTTTTCCTCCTTCCAGGATTGGCCTCTTTCCAGGTTTTTCCTCCTTCAAGGATTTTTTTTCTTCCAGGTTTTCTTCCTTCACAGTTTTCCTCCTTCAACATTTCCCTCCTGAATTTGGGAGCAGACATCACTCCTATTTCCTCCTTCCCAAACTTCTCCAGGCCGGTGCATCTCTGCAGCAAACAAAGCCATCATTCTGCGGGTGGGAACACCGGGATTCCAGCATCCTCTTTGTTTTCCCACCCAGCTGCATTGAGGGTGATTTTTATATATCTATATATACATATATATTTTATTCATTTCTCCTTCCCCGTAATCCCATCGTCCTGTCACGGTTCCCCGGGAAGCAAGACTGCTCCAAACAAAGCCCCCGGAGCATCCTGGGCTCCCAGAGGGGGTTTTGCAGCTGCGCCTCGGAGCGTGACCGATCGGGAATGAGCCTTCGCAGCGCGTCTAATGCTGCTTGGACAGGGAGCCTTTCATCCGCTCGTGGGAGCGAGGCCCCAGCAGCTCCCAGTGTTCCAGCTCTTGGCATTCCCAACCCCACGGAAGCCATCCAGCACTGTCCTTGGGGATGAGCAAGGTGGGACTCTGCCCCCATCCTTCTCTTCTGTGGGGTGGCTGAGAATGGGAAATGCTCTCCATCACTGTGTCACCCCATGCTGGGCTCTGGCAGGATCCCTGTCCTCATCCCATTGCTCTGTACCAAGAAAGTAGCTTGTCCCAGTTCCCGTCTCCCCATCCCCAGTAAGTACGTTGTCCTGGTTTGTATCATCCCGTTCCCAGAAGACCCTTCATCACAACCCACCTCACCCCATCCCCAGCAGGTATATTGTCCTTGTCTCCATCATCCCAACCCCCATCACAGGGCAGGAACAGATGGGGAGAAGGTGGCAAATGATGTGGGTGCAGAGAGTGGAGGGGTGATAGGCTGGAGACTTGGGCATCACCTGAGAAGATGAAGAGAAGGTGAAGAGAAGATGAGAAGAGAGACAATGAAGAGAGAAAAGATGAGACAACAGAGGAGAGGAAAAGAGGAGGATAAGGAGGAGAAGAAGGAGTGGAAAGACAAGGAAAAGGAGAAAGAGGACAAGAGAAAGGAGAAGAACAAGAAGTAGAGGAAGAGAAGATGGAGAAGCATAGGGGGAGGAGAGGAGTAGAAGTAGGAGAAGAAGGAGGAGAGGAGGAGAGCTGGCTCCAGAGAAGACACATCTCTGGTGAGCTTTGCCATGCCACCTCTTCAGGCCTTAGATGGGTTTTTGTCAGTTTATTTCCCCTCAGTGAAAAGTGGCATTTTGACGCAATCACATTTTCAAAGCAAAGTGTTCCTTTGGCTGAGAGCCTTTTTCTTCCCTTTCAGAAGCCAAGGCCCAGGGCTGGGGGAAGGGTCATTTCCGCAGACCTGTGTTTTCCCTTACAAATAAGCTATTTTGGCTTTTTGACATCAGAAATACCTCTGAGGGCAGCTCTGGGAGTGAATCATTCCCAAACCCCCCTGTCCTGCTCCGTGCCTGGTCCTGCCTGGCTTTATCATCCCACTCTGAAGCAAACACCCAGCGACAACCACAACAAAACCAGAACCAGTAGAAAACACTCTTTATTCCTTATTTTTTTTTACATTTTTGCCCAATTTTCCTCTGTTTTGGTCATTTATCCCCCTGGACCCTCATCTGAGCCTCACTGTAGGTTGTCTCCAGCCCTGTGTCCTGGATGGACCTCAGGTTGATTCTGCAGGTAGCTTGTATCCAGCCATGTCTCCTGGATGGATGGATGGACTTCAGGGTGATGCTGTAGATAGCCTGTCCCTATGGGTCATGTCTCCAGTCTCCTAATCTAGAAGAACCAGGTGTTACACATAGCTTGTATCTATCACTATTCCAAGCCTTATCTCCAGGGTGACGTAAGATTGACCATGGTAGGTAGCTTCTTCCTGCTGTTTCCAGCAGCATCTCCTGTGTGGACCTCAGATCAATGCTACAGGTTGCTCATCTCCAGCTTTGTCTATAGCCCCATCATCTGGATGAACCCTCAGCTTGTATTTCCGGTTGTCTCCAGCCCTGCTTCCAGCCTTATCTCCTGGTTGCACCTCAGACCTCCCCCCAACCCCATCTCCTGCCCAGTATCTCGGCTAGACCTCAAGCCCACGCTTGTAGGTTCCTTGTCTTCATCTTTATCTCCCTGAAGGACCTCAAGCCAATGCTGAAGGCACCTTGTCTCCATCCCTAGCTCCCTAATGAACCTCAGGCTGATGCTGCAGGTACCTTCCTCCATCCTTACATCCCTGATAGACTTCAGACCTATGTTGTAGGTATCTTTTCTTCAACCCTACCTCTCTGAAGGATCTCAGACTGATGCTGCAGGTACCTTCTCTCCATCCCTATCCTCCTGAAGGACCTCAGTCCACTTCTACAGCCCATCATCACCTTCTCTGAGCTCCCCAACCCAACATATCACCTTGCTGACAGTGCCCATCCCAACCCTGGCTGGACCTGGAGCACAGTGGATGCCCCATGAGAGGCCAAGACCTTGAGGTGGAGAGAGAACCAGAGCCGGGTGAAGAGGCTGCAACACCTTCAAAATTGACACCATATGGTTGCTCCTTATCCCAGGGCCCAGTAAATGGGTCTTTCATGCTGGGCCGGTTGCCATAGGAGCAAACACGCAGGAAATATTCCAGATAACTGGAATAGTGGTGAAAACATGTGTTTTGGATAAAACCCTGCAAAAAAATCTCCCCGTTTAACCCCTCCAGGGCAGTTCAATCCCATTCCCTGCCTCGGTGTGTGCAAAGGGTGGGGAAAGTGAGGCATGGCAGCTCCATGTCCCCCGGATGGGAATTCTGCAGTGAATCACAATCACTGGCAGTTCCTGGGCATCATCTCTGCTTCTCCCTGGATCCCTTATCAAGATGGATGGCTCCAAGGCCAAGCACATTTCACTTTGATTTCCCAAAGAATTTGCTTTGCTTCGCCTTTTCTTTCCCCTCCCTTGTCTTTTCCCTTTCTTTCTCCAGCCTCAGCCGAACCTTTTCCTTATCACATCTGGCGAGCAGCGGCCCCAGCCTCCCCTGGCTGCCCTCCAAGCACTGCATGCAGACACCGGCCAAGCTGCTGCGGCGCAGCCAGGTTCCCCCAGCAAATGATGGGATCTCGTGCTCTGCAGGGATGTGGAGCTGCTGGAGCGAGTCCAGAGGAAGATACAGAGATGCTGCGAGGGCTGGAGCCGCTCTGCTCTGGAGCCAGGCTGAGAGAGTGCTCTCAAAGATCATGAGCAGGACTTGGTCATGGGAAAGACTCATGGAATCATCACAGACTGGTTTGTGTTTAAGGGGCCTTAAAGCTCCTCCAGTTCCAGCTGCCTGTCACAGGCAGGGACACCTTCCACTGGAGCAGTTGCTCCAAGCCCCTGTGTCCAACCTGGCCTTGAGCACTGCAGGGAT
>JANRGW010011354.1:0-63319 GCA_024733675.1 Psilopsiagon aymara | reverse complement strand
CTGCTTCCTCCTGGCTTCCCCTCCTCCCTGGCAGAGCATGAGGCTCAGAAAGTCCTTGGTCAGACTAAACATTTCAGCAGTAACTAAAAACGTTGTTATCAGCACTGTTCCCAGGCCAAAAGTCAAAAACACAGCACTGCACCAGCTACTAAGAAAGAGAAAAATGCTGAACCCAGGGCAAAGATTAATTTAAAAATGTCCACTGAGTTTTTGAACAGAAATAAATATGCTCCTGCAACTAAGTGTAGGAAGTTATTGTGAAAATGGCACTGTTAAAAGATGGTTTATGGTTTAGGAGAGGATCTAACAAATTATGTTTAGCAAAAACATATATAAATCTTTGTGATTTTGACAATATTGGCTTCTCTAAAAGCTGCTAAAAATCTTGTAGCAGCCAATTATCCTGCTTTCCATCATTCAGAGCAACCTGATACTGTGAGAACAACATGCTTTTCTCTGCTGGAACAAGTCGTGATCTCAGCAGAACAAGAGGATGATGTTAATAGTAATTTTTGTCCTTGTGCATCAGAAAATTATTTAGCATTATTTTACTGACAAAAGAGCTTGTGGTTGCATGAAACTTCCTGCATAGTCTTTTATATATTGTGAGCTTTTCTGCAGCAAATCAGAACATGAAATAAAGCTGTCTTAGAGCCTGCTGTTCAGCTCCATACTGCATGCAGGGGGTTAATTAGGCTGCAAGGAGTGTCTGTCTGTTTAAGGAAGATGAGAATTAAAAAGAGGATGTAATGGAACACAACCCAACTCAGACTTTGTCAAGGATACCCAAGGCTCCAACTGTTTCCTAGTGATAACTATACTGCTTGAATGTATTATTTCTGTGAAAGTGGCTGATTTTGAGTACTGTCAGATATTATGTATAGATTAAAAATTCACTATGCCATATGTAAAACTACTGAGTTTAATATTTGTGGTTTTTGACTCAAGCACTAAATTTTATAGTGAACTTTTAGAGCATTTTTCTTTTGCCATTCTTTCATAGACATTTTTACATTTTCAGTGCATTGAAAAAATCAGTTGTACTAACTTTTTTTGTCAGAAGTGTTAGATTCACTTCTGGACTCTGAGATGACTGGAAATGGAAGAGTGTTTGTCCAGATAATGAGTAATTTGGTAGATATTTGTGGAAGTTGGTTTCACCAATTAACCATGTAAAACTTCCCCTGAGGTTTTAACGTTTCTGCTTCAGAGAATTAGGGATGGTTCTTGATGTATCTATCACTGGCCTCAAGTGGCTCAAGTTGTACTGAAATAAATTATTCATTTGCTAGTGGCAGGCTTTTTCTGTCACAGAGGAATGATCTTTATATCTCTCAAGGATCTGCCCCATCTCCCTTGCTGTTCAATTATGGGTGAGGGGCACTGGGATGGTAGTGTTTAATTACTTTAAGTGATATTGTGCTGATGATAAAGTTGCATCCCTCATGTCACATGAATAGCTCAAGTTCACTCCCCGGTCATTAAATGAGCATAGAGAAAGGTTGCAGCTTGACATTTGAAGCTGAAGCATGGCAGTTATCTCAGACTAGTGAAAACGGGTATTTTGCTGGTGGGGAAATCAGTGGGGGATTTGTTTTGGTTTGGTTTGGGATTTTTCATGCCACTCCCTCTTACCAGCAAAATTTACTTGAACTAAGAATAGGTTAAGGAGCCTAATGTTGCTTCTTGACACATGTTAACATTTAAGAATAACTTCCATTTAAGTTGAGTTCTCTTACTTCCAGTGAGCTCAGAAAGATGATGTCTGTTCTTATTGCTGACAATTTATCACAAATGCATTTATGAATATAACACCTTTAGAGGTAGCTTCCTCTAGTGGTTGCAACTTAGAATATGGAAGCATGTTTGCTTCTTTTAAAATAATCATGCTAATACTTTAGCTGTGCTGTATTCTTGCAGTGATTTCCTATAAGTGGCAGATTTCTTTCTCATTATTTATGTACCTGCTTAATTTTGGGGGGTTTTAATATGCTGTCTTGAAAGAATACTGTGTGTTCAAACCACAATAAAAAAAAAATTGCATGGGTCTCATGGCAATTTAGTAGACTTTACTGACTTTTAGCAGTCTGGCATAGATCCTAACTCAAAAGACAACCTGTCTGAGCTGCAGAAAATCCTTCCCTTTCATGCTTCCTTACTTCTTTCTCAATTCCTTTCCTTTCAAAGATGGATTTTCTGTGGACTTCATTACTCCTTTACTATGCGCTCCATCTTTGTTACCATCTTTACTCTCTCACAGCCACATCTGTTTAGTGCTCTATACTCTTACTCGTTTTCTTTGTCTGAGTTTTGATTGAGGTTTTTTCTTGTATCCTGCAGCTGGTTTTGCATTAACATGGCATGAAAAGGATTGACACAGGTGGTTTGGTTTGTTTTTTGTTGTTTTTTTAGTTGAATTTGAAGTAAAATCTGTGTGTTCTTTGATTTTGTTGTTGTTGTGCTTTCCTTAATTTGAGGGTGGGGTGGGGTTTTTTTGTTTTGTTTTTTCTTTCTCTCCACAGAACCACAATAAGCCGGAAATAACTGTAAAGCAATTTATAGATTGGATGCGCTTAGAGCCACAGTCTATGGTATGGCTACCAGTTCTACACCGTGTGGCAGCTGCAGAAACAGCAAAACACCAGGCCAAATGTAACATCTGTAAAGAGTGTCCAATTGTTGGCTTTAGGTAAGAGGAGAGGAATTGGGTGCAAAACTTTTCTGAAAATATCCACACTTTTAAGTCTTCCAACAAGTACAATTCTTTCTGTTTGTTTTTCCACCTGTTTTTGTGTTTAAGATGGGATCTGCCACCCATGGCGAGGCCACAGTTTGACATGAGCTATTGGCTCCTGAAGTACCACTTTTAGACACCCAATAGTCCTTTTACTGACCAGTATGTAGGGCAGGCTGTCATCAGTTGTTTTGGCATTAGTGGAACCAATAGATAGCAAATGAAGTATAAATGAACCCCATGTGTTCCATTAGCACATGCATAAGAGGAGCTGATCAGTAAGAAAAGATGTAGCCTGTCTGCCTGCTTTCCTGTATAAGGCTTAGGAAACTAACTCATGCCAGGCAATATTAAACACCTTTCAACAGCAATCTTTCCCTGCTTAGCACAAACATTGATATGTTATGTGATGAGACTTGCACAGTTCCTGTCTAAAGCATTAAACATAATCAAACTTCCATCTGTTCAAAGGGAGCTGTGAATTCCAAAAAATAAATAACTGATACTAGGGATATTCTCCCTGTTCCTCTCCTAAACGGTATGATTTAAATATGAATTATCATCATCAGGCATGAGATAGTTGGTACCCTTAGTACTGTAACAACTAAAATGCATTTGTGAATTCATTACTTCAGTGTAGAAAATATATTTTGTTTTTAAACATCACTGGCTTTTTCCTCTGCTGTGGTCATGTATTTGAGTGCATTATTTAGGAATGATATAAGTCTTTCTTATAAGTGATTCTAAGACTTCTCCTTAGATAGCTAGGCAGATGAGGTAAGTTTTGCTCTCCATGCTTTCTGTTTCTCCTTTTTTCTGATGTTTTAACTGATAACAATATGAGTCCTAAGGCCAGGTTCATCTCATTTAGCTTTAGGCATGCAGGCTTTAGTCTGACTGAGCTAGCAGCCCTCTTCTTTTACTATAAATATGGATATGTGAGTACTTCCAAAAGTAATTAATCTGTTCCAACATTTTTGCCTCTCTTAAGAGGAGATGAAATGCTAAATGTTCCTATTTTTCTTAATGCTTGAGGGAGCATAGAGTGACAAAGGTCCATCTCAGATATCTTTTAGATGCCTAAGTTGAATCTTGTACATTCTGAAATATTCTGTGTGGAGAAGGAGGACAAAGAGATAGATAAGAAGAGAATGAAAGTCAAAGGAATGGATAATTTTAAACAATTTCTCCAACATATTTAGAGATCCGCAATAACAGAAGCTTTTAGCGCCTTAGCAGAAGGTAGATGTGGCCATTTAATACACAGGCTCTGTGTAAAGATTATAAACAGTTGCATCAGCATACTTTAAAGGGAATCTTTACATTTATAGACACACATTCTCTTGCAAAACAAAACATAAAACTCATCTGGGGAAAAATGTGGATTGGTACTGAATCCTGCTCTCAGGAAGCAGTTTAATTTAAATTTTAACTTCCAGTAGCTATTCAATTTGGTTCAGTTAGCTCATTTTAGTTTCATACAAATAATATAACCTCATCCAGTCAGAAAACCCATAATATAAAAAGCAGTGGGTGGAATCTGGAATTGAATTGTTGCTTTAGTCAGCTTTTGTTTAAAAAAAAATTCATGATCCTGGTGGCTATATTTAATACAGAAGAATACTGGATGAGTTTGTAACCTTATTTATATATATGCATGCTCTTAAAAAAAAGGGGGGGGGAATAAATGTAATTTTTAAAACTTTTTTTTATGTTATTTTTATAATTCATGAGTTCCCAAAGAGTTTTATTTTCTGAAATTTGTTTAGAATTTCTGAGCATCAAAATGATGTGTAAACATTTAAGCTAACTGGTAAATGTAAAAACATATAAAAGTAAATCAGTCTGGTTTATATATTTTTTTTTCTGAGATACCATCTGAATAAAAAAGAGGAAAAGAAAATGTAACACAATATAGTTTTAAGTGAGTCTGAACCTGAAAATTATGACTTTTCATGCTCCACCTATGAAGCTGATGCCTGTAAGATTTTCTGCTCTAAAGCAATTTGGGCAATAGATGATTGACATTGGCTCTCTGTATGGTTATAGGGGGCAGGAATTTCTCTTAAATACCCAATGGGGTGACCTGTTTAGTATAGGAAGGTTGTGTGAATTGGACAAAGAGGGCTACAGATTTCCTGTGTCCCATGCAGCTGCTGCAGTGTTGGCTGTGCCACATCCTGGTCACACACACAAGCACTATTGAATGTGCTCCCTAAACTAACCCCAACAAACTTACTGTGTCCTTATGTTGCCACTGCTGAAAAGCAGATGATACCATTTCAGAGAATAATTTGCCTTCTTGAGGTTTAGTAATAAGTAAATATTAGAACTAAACTTAGGAACCTCTAATTGCTTTGTTTAATGTCACCATAGGTACCGGAGTTTAAAACATTTCAACTATGACGTCTGTCAGAGCTGTTTCTTTTCTGGCCGAACAGCAAAAGGACATAAGTTGCATTACCCAATGGTGGAGTATTGTATACCAGTGAGTACCAATTTATTGACTGTTCCTAAGGGGTTGTTTTTGCATTATTTGCAGTCTCAATGATTTGGTTATTTTTAGTCTTCTGTCACCTAGATGGTCTGCCAGCTTTTCTTTTTTTATATGTTTTGTAGGCCCTGTCTTTCTGCCTTTCTCTTTGGAAGTCGTCAGACACTTTACTAGTGCGGCTGATTTCATGTGGGTGGTGTGTGGATTATGTGGGAATGGGTAGAAGTATCCACCTCTGAGAGAATTTGAACTTTGCATTTGTTTTGTAAAAGCAGAGCTGGAATATTAAATATAATTGAAGTACTTGTATACTTGCACATGCACACGCACTCTCTATAGTGGTGCAAACATGTCAGAGGAAAGGGACTCGCTTTACTATTCCTGTATCATAGCAAAGAATATTTAATATTCTACTAATGTACTTTCATATTTTTTAAGGTGCATGATCTTTGCTTTCAGGTTCAACATTTTCTTGTTTCATGAAAAATGTGGTTAGAAATATGTCATGTTTCATTCTGCTGAGTAATTACTATGTACTGGGATATTTAAAAATTGGTGTGCAGCTGGGAAAAAAAGAAAAAAAGAAAACGGAATTGACAGTTTCTAATCAAAAATGGTGTGAGAGGTTTGCTAACAAGAATCAGTTTTACAACACAATATTTTCCTAATGAAATTTTGGACGTGATTTGTTTCTAACCATTTACTTGCCTCCTTAGCCAATGTAGTCCAAACAATATGGGCATGTCCGAGACATATTTTTCTTAGATTCATATTTTTTTTTCTCACTGTAAAGTTCTCTCAAACCTCATCTTAGTTTATATTGTGGTCATGGAGCAGAAATAATAATTTTTACTGCCTATAAGACACAGAAAATTCAGAAATGAAGGTGTAAGGTGTGTCAAAATAGATAATGCTGCCAGTCACCAAGTAAGATACCCTTCCTGTTGCATTAGACAAATACAGAGATTACATCTGGTATGGGGTATGATACTGTCCCTAGAACAGGATACCTTATCTCTGATGATATCTGGGTTTTGTCTAGAAGCAGAAGGTTTGGTATCTGAGAAAATTTTCAGTTCTTGTCAAACATATTCACATTGTGTAGCTGTGAGCCATTTCATTTACAATATTGTCATTCGTACAGAAAAATACGGTCCGGAAATGGCTGGAATCCCCCTCTGAACAGCTTGTATTATACTGAAAATTTCTGTTCCTGCTGCAAAAAGAGTATAGTTTTAAAGCAATATTAAGTGCAAAATAAAGTGACCTAAGGTAAAAGTCCCTTCTCTCCATGAAATATGGGAGGAATGAGGTAAATCCACTATGGAATACTAAAGGGAATAAGATGACATTCTTGATTAAAGTGAGTGAAGGAAGACAAGTATGTAGGAGGTAAAGGAAGGAAATTGAGGCAGTTTAAAGTAGAGCAGAATAAGAGATGGCATATAATTTAGGTGACACATAAAATTAGAGGTCCAGAGGTCCAGCACTGACCCCTGATAATTTGGAAGCTGAATATGGGAGTTTATTTTTCTAGGGTCCTGCTGGAAGTATGCTCTGCTAGCTCCTTATATGCCTGTTAAACTTCCATAATCAATATCTACATGCAATCCATTTTAACAAACGTTTGGAATAAAGAATTTGTTTCACAGAAAGAATCCATTTTTTTTTTTTGTTATCACTATTTGTAATAATGTTCTACATTTGGTGCACTTATTTGTTGCTAAATCTCTCTACATATTGAACTCATTTAATGCAAAATAATATTCCAGAATTCCAGTGAGTTACTAGAATAGCGTATGTTTAAATGGAGTAATGCCCAAAAAATAGCAAGAGAGCTGGGTCTGTGGAGAAAAACCAAAGTAAAATAAAAAGAAGGTACCAAAAGCTACTGAATTGTTCCTTAGAATCCATTATATTACATTACAGACAGCCTGAATAGTAAGAATGCTCTCTTTTCAACCAAATTAAAAGCTGTTGGTGTTAAAAATGTTACTTTTGTGGTTGATGTTGCAAAGCCGAGTACAAATTCATGTACTCGTCAAACTGCATTGATAATATCTAGTTTCTCTTTCTTACTGTTAATGTATATGAATGCATCAATGTCAAGAACACTAGCAATAATTAGGGAAAGAAAATGCATCCCTGGTTAATAAAACTGGAGCTTAGTCACAGATGGAGGGAAGTCATTTTAATTGTCTTCAGGTAAGCATTTCAGTCTTAGTGTTTAAAGGGATTTCTCAGAAGTTCAGTTACTTCTACTCAAATTTAAATTTATTTGGAAAAGGTCTAAGGGATCTGGTTTGAACATTAAATTTGCAAGGGGACAATTCTGCATTTTAATGAATTTAATGGTAATTGCATCAGGTGAGAATTGCTTCATAATTTTAGAATAGGACTATTTGCACCAGATATATGTGTAATTATTGCATCCTAATCTGTAATGGCATTTAGTATTCATCCTAGCTTGCAGTTTAGTTTTCTTGATGCTGGAAATGCTGAAATACAGTTTTATATATATATATATATATTTATTTTTCCCCCCATTCAGGATTTAGAAATGGGTGAGGTAATGAACTGAAAACATTGCTATCTCTAAGCAGTAGAAATGGAAAGTCATTGCAGTTATTTGTAGGGGGTTTTTTTTCCACCTTTAAATACTCTTTCTCTGAAAAGAAGGAGAAAAAGGATTTTTAATACAGGTTTTTCAAAAGGTGTGTGTAAAATTTTTGAAGATTTTCCTAGCATCTAATTCAGGAATACTGTTACATAAGTACCTACATGATTTATTTTTAGCTTTTCTGGAATGAAAATTCTCTCAGTAGTCATACCTGTGTTTTATCAATGTGGCTTTCTGTACCAATGGTCCTTTGAGTTTCAGATGGAACTAGTTATTGCACCAGGATTTTTCTCCAAACTGTTTCCACTTCACAACTCCTATATTCCACATTAAAACTATAAATGCAGCTTTTCTGTGGTAATGTACGAATGTCAAATCAGCAGTTCTGAAAATTTTATTGCTGTGAGTATTCTTACTTCCTGACCTCAGTATGAGTATAATCAATTTTTGTAGTTCTGTACCACTACACTCACCTGGCACAGCTCCATATTTTGGGAACTGTATTTTTGTAGTTGTTCTATACAAAACAATGGCAGCAAAAGTTAGCCCCTTCATCTTCCAGATAACCAGAATTTTATTTCCCTGAAAGAGCTCAGAATATGAGAGGCAAAGCATCAGAAATTATTGGTTGAATGATAGTTCATCCTAGACTGAAAGTTTCTTTTCAGGCGCAATAAAGCTTATCTGCAATTGAGCCTGTTAAGGCTTCTCCTCTAGGTAAGTCATCTGAAAATGTAATTGCTACTGACATCCAGAGAAGACGAATACATTCCTGAACATTAAGCAGCCTCAGTGTTTTATAAGAAACAAATTGACATAAGTCAGTCAGTAGTTTCATCTTGACATGCTTATCAATGCACCAAGCATGTCGCTTCACGGTTATCAAAATGAGATTGTTCTGTGGGGAAGGTGAAAGAAAGTAGCAGGGATGGTTGAATCCCACTATTTTGCATGAGGAACATTTCTTCTAGCTATGGAGTTCATAGATTACCCTTTGTCTTGAGAATAGCTATGTTGCCAGAGTAGTCTTTGTTATTATAGCAGCTGAGCAGCATACTTTCCTCTAAGTCTCATTCTTATGGTTGCTTTGATAGCTGACTTATGTGATCCGCTACCCTTTTGCAACTTAATTGGTTAAATTCTGAGATAAATTAGTTACTCTTGAAATTACAGCCTGGTTTCATTGGAGAAAACTAAGATGGACACGCAGTTCATAATCAATATCTCCTCTTGGTGAGAAATTGCTGTGAAACACCCCTATTTGAAAGTGGTCACAAAAGGATAATCTTCACAATGTTACACAGTGCAAATGTCGCTGATGTGGCAGTGACAGCCATAAATACAGTTGTTACATCTTTTATAACCTAATTGTTGTTGTATCCTTTCTCTGCCTCTAATTGAGGGATGTGAGATGTTTTGTTGAATGGGAATGAATGTATGCACTTAAACATGTATTTAAATTATTGGTGAATTGCATTTTTAAGCGTCAATTGAAAACAAAAAATAAAATTGGAGGAATGATGTATCTGTCTCTACATCTTGCACTGGAGAGTTTGCCAGCCTCCACATGGTAACTAGGTGACAGCTGCTTGAAGATAGAGCTATCATCATAGCTGTGCATATCGTAGCACTTACTCAACATGGATCTAAGAATTTTGTTTTCCATCAGGAACAGTCAGGCTTATGGTACAAATTATACCAAATGTTACAGATAAATAAGATGTCCAGAAATAAAAATATGGAGAGTAGTCTTCTTACATAGGTATGTGCAGTGTAAGGAATGGAAAATTGTTTATTCCTTCATTATCACTTCTTATTTTTTCTTTGAAAAAAAAAAATATTATAGTGAGAAATATAAGTAAAGGTATGATAAATATTGTATATTCTTTATTCACATGGATTTATATTTATGTTTATTAAATTTTTTATATTTAAAATTAGTTAATTTAGAACTCTAGCTGGTTTATTACATTCTTGGTGGTGCTTTTTCCCAACAAAGATTTGTTCTACTATATTAAAAATGCATGCCAACTGGTGTTTTTTTACGTACGTATAAAAACCATGCCTCACCATATTGTTTTCTCCACTGCTTTCCATGTAAATCCCAATTTCTTAAATTTGTATTGGTTTAGAAGGGTTTTTATCTGGTTTCAGATTGTGACTTATGACTCCATTTATGCGTGGCTTGTATATTGAAGAATGCTAATGCTGGTTTGTCAGTTGTTACGAATTTTCACCTTGAGATCTTCCACAGCGGGTGGTTTTTTAGTTATTTATGTGTGACAGTCATGGATCTTAGTTATTCCTTCCTGAACTTTGTCTTGTTCTAATGACTGAGATTTTAAATCAAGTTTGAAAGCATGGTCTTTTGGCTGAAATTTTCAGTGAAGGAAAGGGTTTTTTTATGTGCTTTTAAAGTAGTTCTGTAACTATGGTGGTATTTGTGCTATCGATTTGTGTGGAAATAGTCAAGGTGTCATGATATAAGGAAGTGTACAAGCTACCTGTTGGTTTTAATTTAGATAGATTCTACACAACAGTGCCTGAATATTCATTTTTGAAAGTAAAATGTCATAGTACATCTCTCTTGGCATAATTTTGGATTTGATTATGTAGTGTGGTTATATGCAAAAAAATTAGACTAGGTACTTCCAGGAGTTGCATCTTAGTTGCATGTAAATTAAAATAGTTCTTCCAAATCTGCTCAGATATCACTGGTTAGTATTTATTGTTGTAAGTCAGTACAAATTCATATTCTTCTTTCCAAGGAACTGGGTCAGGCTGTCATACCAAATAAAGAATACACCAGAGAAAAAGGTTGGCAGCTCACTGGACATTTATTACTATAATGTGTAGGTACTAAAACTTTCATTCCTTGGCCTTGGGACAGAGTTCCATCTGCTGAAGTTACTGTTGCATGAGAACAAGCAGCCCTTTGAGCTGCCTCAAGTTCCTTGTTTGGATGATGCAGTGACTGGAGCAGGTGTTTTCTGAGAATGATTTTGTGAGTCCTCCCTGAGTTCACCTTTATTAAAATTTGGGGGTTCAAACACATCATAGTCCCAAATTTTCTCAATGTGTTTTTACTTGTTAAAGGCTCATGTAAGAAGTTCTTACCAACATCAGTTTGATTATCTGCTATTTTTATTGCTCATCTGATCTGCATTACATAGTTTGTAACTGCATACATTATACATACATTAAAATATGTAGGTGAATAGGGAAGCATTTTTATGTTTTGCCAATAAGAATACAGTCAGAGAATAGGTTGCCTGCCCTGCTTCTAGGGCTTTTCATAGTATGTAATAGAAAAAAAAATGACAAAAATGAAGTCTTTCACACTATTTTCCCCATGGATATCCATCCACTTTAGCATCCTTTTTGTTAACAGACTTCTCCCAAAGCAGAGAATCCTTAGTTTGTTACAGGGTTTGGGCTGAAAATCCATAGAAGCCATTGCATATCTTCAGCCAAAGCAGGAGGTGAATAGCAACTTTATTGCAGTTGCAAGAGGAAACGCTTAATAGCAACTGCTACATGTGATGGGGACCGTTCTGTTTATATATCAGTACAGTCTGTAAGCACATAAACTTTAGAGACATGCCATATACTATTGTTTCTTCCTGCAGATCTCTTTATTGCTGTTTTCACCTTGTGTTTTATGCCAGCATGTTTTGCTTGTATCCCTGCTTTTGCAGCAGAAGTTAACTGAATAGTATTATCAAAGCAGTGCTGCCATTATTGCTGTGATTATTTCTAGTTAAATTGGTTTTTAAAGCAATTGCATTGATTTTAATTCTGTTCTAAAGAACAGAAATTCATGGGTAGAGGGAGGAGATGGGACGAAGTGCTCAGTTTTGCAAGAGGATGTATCAGTGTGGATCTGTGACAGAGCTGTTGGGGTTTTTGGAGGGGAGGTTGTTGTTGATGGTGGTTTTGGTTTTGTTTATTTGCTTTTTTAGTTTTTGGTTGGGTTTTTTTTTTGTTTGGTTAGTTTTGGTTTTTTAAACCAAGCCATTACTGTTAGCTGGGGATTTTTTAAACAAATCCATTAACAAGTTTTTCTGTTGGTGGGGTGAGTCACAAGCTTCATGTATATGAATAATTTGTCAAGATTGCTTTCAAAGGCCAAGAGTATCCCCTTGTATCTGGCAGTGACCTGTCTTTTTTCTGAAAATATGAATTTTTTGTGTTGTGTAAAACCGGTTATAAATATTTAGCTTAAGATTTGAACCCCTTTCATTTTTTTCTCCAATTCATAAAGTAATTGGTAATTCCAATGCATTTATCAGGATTTGAAGCCTCACCATTTTCTGGTAGAAGAGAATTTGTAGATTTATTTTTGTTACTATTGTACCGTTTTTCAGGAAACTACATGGCAGGGGGTTGGAACTAGAGGATCTTTAAGGTCCTTTTCAACCCAAACCATTCTGTGATTCTATGAATTTTAACATCATTAACATTTTGAAGTTTTTAATTGTATCCTTTTTCAGGGCAGTAGCTCATTAGCATATCAGTGCTGTTTAGCAATGTTAATTTTCCTTTCTTTTAACTTTTTAAGACAACATCTGGGGAAGACGTACGGGACTTCACAAAGGTGCTGAAGAATAAGTTCCGATCAAAGAAGTATTTTGCAAAGCATCCCCGACTTGGCTACCTACCTGTGCAAACAGTATTGGAGGGTGACAACCTGGAGACGTAAGCTTGATTGTAGAGTAATTGCTTCTGGGGTCACTGGCTTATTTCATTAAAAACAAAAAAGTGAAACCCAGGAAATAATCAAGAGCAGTTGTAGAGCCTTGTGCGATATTATTTTCTACTAATTACTTTGCATTATTTGCAGATCTTCCCTGCTTTTTTAAAAAGTAAATTGTTTTATACTTTGTTTTCTGCAATCATTTATCATAAAGCCGTGGACTTTAGCAGGTAATGTTACACTGGGCTGAATGGCTGTTTTACAGAGAATTTTTGGAGCAAACTGGGCTTTTGGAACTTCACTCCTTATTTGGTTATGTCAAAGTCCCTGGAGTTAGAAATCTCTGAGCTAATTAGGTGCTTACAGGCTTCAGGCATGCAGGTGGACTAATAAAAGAGAGCACTCTCAGCATCTCCACAGTATTATTTATGGTGCTGGCAGAATTACTCCACTTGATCTACTCATTTGGTAGTTGTCAGCAAAGGACACTCTTAAAAGAGCAAAATTAAGATGTGTTGACACAGTGCTAGAAGTAGTTTCATGGATCGACTTTCCTTGACATCCCGGAGTCTGCTTTACTACCGTGTTCCCTGAACATACCACTGCTTAGCTAGCAACAGTCAATGTGAAGCTTCAACATATATGCTCTGCTTGCATGCAAAAGCTCAGTGCCATTGTCCACGCTTTGTTTTCATGACTGGAGGACTGTGTATTTTATTTACAATAAGCAAACAAAACCTGTGCATTAGCAGTTTAAGAGACAGGGGGAGTAGTCTGAAAACTGGCGTTACTAGTGGCCTGGCTTCTAAGGAAGCAGCGCACATTCAAATGTTAAAATGCTACTCAGCAGGGCAGTCTTTGGCTGCCACCAACACAGGAAAGCAAAACTGCTTTGTTGTGATGAAAGCTTGCAAATGACGCCAGAAATTGGAATGTCAGAAATGCAATCACAGTTCAGGATAGAACTCTCTTGGTCCAGCCATGGGGGAAATATACAGATAAATTGCCAGCATCAAGCTGAGGAAACTGCTGGTATTGGTTCTCTCTCATGCAGGTGGCAAAACTCAGTAATGCATTCCTTAAAAAATAAGGAAATAAAAGAAACAAAATCCTAAATATTTTGTCAAGTTTCTGAATGCAATATAATATGCATTTATCTCTGATTATTTTTATGCAGAAGGAAAATAAGCACTGATAACTTTGACTTATGGTGGGAGTTTTGTTGTTCTTCCCACACACAATTTTTTTTATTTGTAAATGTATTTTCTAGTTAGTTTAAAATGAAATTCTGGTACTTGAGCAGAATTCAAATGAACTCATTATGGTTTATGATCCAATTACATAAGATATTATTTTTATTTAACAAAAATAAAGTATGTAAGTCAGTCTCCTGTCTCTCCATGATACAAGACAGTACCTGTTGCTGTCTCTTCTGGAGGTCTGTTGTTGCCGACTCAAATAATCTGTGTGGTTTTCTGTTGAAAATATTTTGTGTTTCTCCAGCTTTCTCTTGTGTAAGTGGCACTAAAGTTTTGTTTCATAGTTTCTTTCTCTTTTTTCTTTTCTTTTTTTGGTATTCCTTACAGTCCTATCACTCTCATCAGTATGTGGCCAGAGCAATATGAGTGAGTATGCAGAACCTCTTTATCTGAAAGCTTAATACACTGGTTGTTTTCTTTTAGCTGCGTTGCGACTAATCTGATGTGCATGAGCTATAGGGCATGGCTGACCCAAAACAGTAACCCCCTCGTCAATACTGTGAATTAATTTATTTGTCATCAGTCTAACCTACTTTAAAAATAATGTTGCTTATATCATTAATTGCTTCAGACATGTTCTTTTTATTTTATTTTATTTTAAACTAGCCCTTCCCAGTCCCCACAGCTATTTCATGATGACACACACTCCAGGATAGAGCAGTATGCTACTAGGTAAGTGATGCACAGTTTCTCACCAGAACATTGCATTTTGTGATTGATTCCTGCAGATTGTAGTATAACCTACTAGCTGGACAGTATTTGTTAAAAGGATACAATTCTCTGTAATCAGAAGTAAATAAAATGATTTTAAATCATTAGCTTCTGAATAAAGTCATAATAAATGCAAAATAGTTGCATTAAATCTATTGTCTGTTATCCAGAATTAAAAATGTTGCAGAATTACATAGGCAACTTGTAGGCATGTTGCCATGAACTAGATCTCTTTGAGATGCTTCAAAGCAGAGATGATGTAAATGGCCCTAGTCACTCAGGAGCTTGTCCTTACCTTCAGGGGAGGTGTTGGAGCACAACATCCCACCCCAGTCAAGGTAGGACCAGGTGATCAGTACAACTTCATCCTGTGTGTTGCTTTCATTTATCATCTTCCTTCAAACCTGAGGAATATTAACAAATGTACAGATGTGCAAGTGTTCTCCATGCTAAAAGATGACACCAAAATTCCCACTTCTTTAGGGCCTTGCACACTGCTTTCAAAAAGAAGTTTAAAGATGCCTTTAATAATGCATGACACACTTGCAAAACTATGTGAAATTAAGATATCTTTATAGTAAAGGAAATAGCTCTGTTTGGTGCAGTTGAATATATATGCACATCATTGAGTGTTCCTAGCTTTTTATGTATGTGCCTTACTGTACATAAGGTGTATCTTTCCTAGAAACCTGAAAAGACAGAAAAATTCTGCTGTGATTTTAAAGAGCTCTATGGCTTCTATATACAGTATAGTAATCCAGTCATTTTAAATTAATTCCTTCCAGAATAAGGAAGCATAGGCAATGATTCTGTAATTACACTGGTTTTTGTTTTCCAGGACTTGTCTGTCCATAGTGTGATGTTATTTGCGTAATTTCAGATGTTGCATGTGCTATATTTAAAAAGTATTCATCTTTTTTTGGTAGTCAAGCTTTATAAAATTCAAACAGAAAACCATCTCTGGAAGCATCTGTTTAATTAATTTTACCATGATGGTTTTGGTGATGCTAACGATAATTATACTACAGATAGAAAATGTGCTTGTTCTTTGTTGTTTGGCAAGGAGAATTAGTTAATCATAACACAAGTTTCTCATGAAAGTCCTATGGATTATAAGGTTTTGTCACAAAATCCAGGAGTTTATTCTTATTCATATGTACCAAGATTGCCGTATCTGAGCTGTTTCTAAGCAGAATTGATCTTTGCACTGCCTCTGTTTAAACTATGCAGCATGTTTGTTCCCTGAAAGTCATGGTCTTTCTCTGCCTTTCAGGCTCGCACAGATGGAAAGGACCAATGGCTCTTTCCTTATGGACAGTAGCTCCACCACAGGAAGCGTGTAAGTAACTCATTAAGGCTGCCAGGAGCTTTGGTTATAGGCACATGGTACAAACGTCGTAAGCTGTAACACAGTACCTACTTAGTCCCAGTAACAATAACTGACCACAAGGGTGCCTGCATAAATTTCATTATTCCAAGCACCAATTGTAGAAATAGGTGATGTTCACTTGATGTTGTAAGGGAACTCTACATTTGTCAGCCATGTTGCTTCAAAAGTGTGGATGTTACATGTGACAGGAAAAAAGCCACAGATCTGTCAGTTCTAGTTGGTATTCCTTTTCTACATTTATTGCATCATTAAGAAAAAAAATCCTTCTTTGTTGAAGTGGACAATGGAGTGGGTCAAAAGGTTCTGCCCACTTCAGTGAGAATTTTCTCATTGAAAAATAAATCATCTATAATTTGAAGCTTCTGCAGAGCCTGAACAGTGCTGCCGTTACTTGTTTCTTTTTCATTTTGCTGTCTGTTGATCATTCTTTATACTTGGGGATACAAACTCAGTTCTACAATAATTTTATTAAGGCAGATTTTTATTATTATTATTATGTGGCGCTTTTATTCTGAAAACTTTCATTAAAATACATTGATGAACCTGGGAAGCACATAACCCTTTGAATTACTGATGAATTAAATATGGGATTTTTTCCAGTGTAAAAATAAATGAATGCTTTAACCTTATGTATCATTGGTTCTATTAATGAAATCAGAGTAGTAGGACTGGGTTTCTTTTAATTTATTAGTGAATGTCATCATCCTTTTATAGAAGAAGCAGAAATTGTTCTTTTTCATTTTTAGTTAGAAAATGCTTGTATTCTCAATGATGTTTTCATTTACTTTTTAATGAAATTATTCTACCTATGAACATACTAACAATTTATGATTTAAATACTTTGCTTCTGAGAAGCACATGTGACCACCTTTAAATATTTCCTCTTTCCTGCTTACTTAACTCTATTTACATAATTAATTAAGCTTTTTTCATGTCTAACTGTTTTTATGTGTTTCTGCCATTCATGCGCTCATCAGTGAGAGAAATGCAGCCAAAATATTAACTTTCGAGTTCCCTTCCAAACCACCCCATATTGTCATTTGGCAGAAAAGCTGAAAACTTCAAGGCAGCTAAATGTCCATACGCTCGATTGAACTGTTTATTTTGCAATTAATGAGTCTTCTCATATACAAAGACCAAACAACCATCCATCCCAAAGGTAAAAGGGGGTCTACACTCTCAATTTTTACTGGCAAATTAGCTGTTGGTTTTAATGCAGTTTCCCTGCTCACCTATATAAATGACCTTTAGTTTAATAAAAATAGTGAACAACGTGACCTTGTATGTCAACATGTGAGAGGGACATCTGAATTTGGAACTGAGTCCTCTTGTCAAAATGGGACTGTCACACAAAGTACACAGAGATTTAGAGGCCTAGGAGGACAATAAAGCAACTTTATACCCAGTGACATCTTCCATTTTATTTCCAGATAATAGTGCATTCTTTTACTAAGGTGAATACTGAAGTACTCACAAATTCTTCACTGGGAAGCCTGTTCCAGTGCTTGACAGCCCTTTTGGTGAAGAATATTTTTCCAGGGATCTACAGAGCTATGAAGTTTGAACCCCAATTTGGATTATATGCCACCTACAGCTGGAGCATTGGGAATTTAGGATTATAGTTCAGCTCTAATCTTATTATTTAAGTATATTTTGACATAGAAATGAGCATGGTGTAATCATTCCATATAAACTGAATTTGAAGGAACAATTTGAAATGTGGATGCACATTTTTTCAGCTCAGATTATAACTGAACTCATAATTGGTCTGTAATCTTATTTTTATTGGTCCTCCAGATACCTTCAGTTTACTGTGAACCTAGAACGGAGGCATAGTTGCACAAGTTAGTGCTTTGGTCTTGTTGGGTTCACAAGTTCGTCAACAATATTTTTAACACTCTATGCTCCAAAAAGTATGTGTAAGAAGTCTTCTACATATGAACGACAATAAGAGAACTGCTGTGAGTTAAACATCATGAGGGTGAGGTTTCTTGCAGGAATAATTTGCAATATGTCATTTGATTAAGAAAACATTCTTCAAGAAAATTTCTTGGGTTTCAACTAGCCTGTTGTCTTAAATGTCATTATGATTACTTCTGTCTCCCTAATTAAGCTTTTCTACCCCTAGCCTCCCCTAAAGGTATATGAATTCCATCAAAAAACATATTTTCCTCAATTGGAAAAATATTTGTTGATAATGAAGGAAAGTCATAGTCCAGTATGTCCAGCTTCTTCACAAACATTCTAATGCTCTCATACATGAGTTTTCTGGTTTAAAAACATTGAATGAAAATCTTTTTCCTTCATGTTGTCTTCTCCATACATTACAGAGTCCTAAATGTTTAGGTTAGACTTGTAATGTTTTTTTTCTTTGCTTTATTTCATGCAAAAACATTTGTTACTCTAAAGCAGGCTGGCCTTCTCACAAGTGAAGATGAGCAGAAGGAAAAAATTAAGTCTTTGAAACAAAGAATAGTGTTGCTGACAGAAAGCTCTGTCTCATAATTTCATTGTATTATAGAACTGTTTGGGTTGGAAGGGACATGAAAGATGATCTAGTTCCAATCTCTTCCACTGTACTAGTTTGCTCAAAGCACCTTCCAATTAGTTAGGAAAATAGGACAAGAATGTAACTCTTTTTCCTGTAATGTATAAAGTATACCATCCAGCCCGTATTGAAGTTAATTGCCCTCACAGTAGTATAAATCCTTTGTTTATACGTCTGTTTAAATAGCTGTTTTCTGATGTCTACAACACTGTTGATGCCACTTTACACCCAACTAAAGGTCGAGTTGGAGCATGCTTGAAATTTTCTTAGGGGGCTCTGCACTCAGGTGCAGGAGTAGAAACAAGCAGTGAAGACCAGTGGTACTTTTAGCTGCCATTGCCACATAGTGTGTCATAAGTCAAATTGGAGCCTCAGTATATAGTGTCTGAATACTTCAACATGATAAAAGTGGTTAAAAGGCATCTTGTCACAGTGGGAAATTAGTCCACTTGGTGATAAAATTAGGAAGGCAAGTAAGGTGGAAGCAAGTAAGTTAAAGACAAAGCATTTTGACGTACCTTATGAACTTTGTTCTCATAGCATTAGTACTATTTACACTTTTTACATAGCATTAGTACTGTTTACAAGTAGGGTATGCTTTATTTTGACTAGAAAACAAGGAGCCACAGGAAAAATGAAAATGAACAGTGAAGGGGGTTTATAAATACTCCCATTTTACCATCTGAAATCTCATTTTGCAGTTTTCTTTTTCTTTTTAATCATTAAGAATCATTAAAATAATACACTGATAAAAATTAACTGTTGGGAAATATGAATTTTTCCTTCCACAGCATAGTCTTGATGCAAGGGAAATTATATTTATTTGCGTTGCAAATAGAATTTTTCCTCTTGCTTCTTCCATGCATAATGCATGTTTTGGAATAGAACTCTTGAAAGTGTATATCCACAAAGAGAATAGGATATTAAAAGGCCATTTTCCCTGGATTTCCTAATTGGGCTGCTCTTTTCCTTTGAGATGTATTACTTGTAAGTCTGACCTGAGACATCATTTTCACTGCTTTGTACTGTGGTGAAATGCTGAAAAGGAACTGCAGTCTTTGCTGTTGAATGACTTTGGGTACTTCCAGTCTTTTTCTCAAAGAATGCAGGGTCTTCAGGATAATGACCAGCATGAAAGTATGAGGAATTTGTTTTGAAGTTGTGTTTTTACTTTGGTTGCTAATTGCCACCTCTAACCAATTCTGCCTAAGAGAGTCACGAATTCTCAAACTGAAAGCGTTTGCATGGCATAAACCATGTGTCACTTATGTTGTAGGTCATTTTGAAGGTCTGCCTTGGGACTCCCAAGTTGAGCTTTGTTACTGCACATTCAAAGTTCTGGTTTTTTTGAAGTAGTAATTTTGGAAGACAGACCACAGCTGTAACACTTGGCAAAAATACACTTTTCCTTCAGAAGACTGAAGTTTTCAGACATTTCTTCCAGCATGTGAAAAAAGTCTACCTTCAGCTTCCAGGTGTGATGCCTAAAAAAAGACTGGTCAATATTTATTCTGTAATTTAAACTACTTGATCCCATGAACCTTTCTTAACAACATCAACAGCCTTGCACAAAAAATGGCTGTATGTGTAGTTACACTGTACCACATAATTACTAAAACAGTGGTTTGAACCCAGGATGATAAAGCTGCATTCTCTTTTCAGTTTGCTTTAACACTTTTATTTCTGTGCACTTCTTGTTAGTAGTCCCACTGTATACCACAGGGTTTGAAGCCTCAAAAAGGGTTAGTTACCTCACTTTGGCAAAACATTAGTAAGGGGTGTGTTGTTTTTTTTTATCAAGATGGTTAAAGGGTGGAGAAGTAGCATGAGGCTTTCATGTTCACATTAGGACCTGATCCAAACTCCATTAACTGCACTGGCCTTTGTTTTAGTTTTAACTGGACTAATGCAAAATAACAAAGAGATGAGTTTCCCTGAGATCACTCAAGTGGAGAAGAGCAAGCAATTAGAGGCTTTTTTCTGTAGGTTAGGTAAAAAATGGAGCACTGTTCTGTTTCTTTTTCAGCTAATGCTGTGAGATATCCCCTGCATTTTTGAAGGACTTAAATGCACATACAACCTCAATCACATTTTAATTATATAGCTGTACTTGATGAAAAATTCATTGCACTTATTCATTTGAATAGGAAGATCTATATCATCATTTCTTCTTTTGAGTGTAGTACAGACTACAGCCAAGACAGATAAGAAATAAGTGTACATTATTTCCTTTAAACTTTTGACTCATTGTTAAAAGCAGAAGAATTCACTAATTAAGTTTCTTTTTCAATTTTACATATAAACTTTTTGCAACTCAGTAGTCAATTACAGAACACAGGATGAAGGAAAGCGATATGCAACCAGGGCTGTTCATATCTCTTTTTGACCTTTATATCATAGATTAACTAATGTGGAATAGAATGCCATGAACTCTTGTAGTGTATAGAACTTTCATAGGCCATAATTTTTCTTTTGTTTGTTTGGTTTTGGTTTTCTAGGTATAGCCTTACTTGATGTACATTTGTTTAATTGTAATAGCCTAGATTTCCAAATTTCAGTGACAAGTCAGAAAATGGAAGACCACATCATAGCTTTGGGTAGATAGTGAAAAGTTATCCTTGAGAAGAAATAGTTGAGTGTTGTTCTACCATATGATGGCTTCATAAAGTATGCATTCTCTGTTTTGTAGTCAAGCAAAGAAGAGATTTAAGGGATGTTTTCTTTCAGCATTCATACTGCTGCAGCAATTTATCTCTTAAAAACACTAATAGTTGACATTGTTTAGACTCAGATGGTGATTCAGCACTATGCAGCCATTTGCTTACCCTCCCCCTTCCCCATTCCAGGCAGGATGGGGAGGAGAATCAAAAGAATGTAATTACCACAGGTTGGGATAAGAACAGTCCAATAACAAAGCTACTGCTGCTACTACTAATAGTAATAATAAAGGAAATTACAAGGCGAAAGAATATAAAACTAATGGGAAAAAAAAAAAAAAAAAAGAAATAAACACAAGTGATGTACAATACAATTGCCCATGACCCGCTGACTGATACCCAGCCTGACCCAAGCAGCGATCTGTCCCCTTCAAGTAACTGCCCCCAACTTATATACTGGGCATGATGTGCTGTGGTATGAAATACCCCTTTGGCTAGTTTGGGTCAGGTGTCCTGTCTCTGCTCTGTCCTGGCTCTTTTTGCCCCTCCTCACTGGCAGAGCATGATACTGAAAAGACCTTGATCAGGGTAAGCATTACTTAGAAACACCTAAAATGTCAGTGTGTTACCAGCATTGGTTTTGGACTACAGCCAAAAATGCAGCGCTGCACCAGCTAATAGGAAGGAGAAAAAATATTTGTTACAGCTGAAACCAGAACAATAGTATATGTTTTTTCTGCTCTTGATTTGTCCTTCTTGAGCAAGTGAACTCTTTTTAGTACATGATATCCTTCACTTCATATCCATCTGACTTTACTTAAGGACAGAATCTGGCAACTGGGGAAGAAAGGCACACCTGTACAAAAGCAAACTCATCTGGGCATTGTAGCATAATTGAAAGTGTCAGGACTTCTGTATCTCCTTACCAGAAGGTAATCTCTGTGTGAGTCAGGAGGAGGACAGTGGCATAGTTTATTTCTATCCCTGCATCATTAAGGAGGAGGATAAACTACTCTTGAAGAGTTTCAGGGTATCACATATGTATATCAAAATAGGAAAAAAAAAGGAAATATAATGCTAATTCAAAACCTATAGCATTATTTTTGCAGCATTGTCAGTCCTTTTGTGCACTGTGTGCAGTGCACAATGCTGGCTAGACACAGAATGAGTCATTATTTTATGACTTCTCGGCAAATTCAGTGAGGAATATTTTCTATCTAATTTTATTAGGTAAATTGGGCACACCAAAATAATCTCCTAAAGACTTAAAAATATCACCTATTTATGGTAAGAAACCTCCAAACAAACATAAAACAAAGAAAAAAAGCCCCTACCAGATAGCTTCTTTGGTTGTATGCAATTTTAAGGCATTTCCAATCAGTCATCTTTGGTTTATACTATCTCTGATTCTTGCTTTCACTATTTTTTTTCAAACCATCAGCAGCATTTGTTCTTTATGCATGCATTAAAATAAACTGGTCTTTTACAGTGCTACAGATCAGTCTTTTTCCTTTGTATTGTCTTAGGTGTTAGTTGGGGTTTTCCCCTGTGTATTTTTTAGGCTGATTTTCTGCTCTCTTTGTCCTTTTTTACAAACAAACAGACAAAACCCCTCAGCTTGACAAAGACGTTTGCTCACATAATAAACTGTTTTACTGCTGTCTTTATCTGTGTTGTTTTGTTGCTCTAGAGAGGATGAGCACGCCCTCATCCAGCAGTATTGTCAGACCCTGGGAGGAGAGTCACCTGTGAGTCAGCCACAGAGTCCTGCTCAGATCCTCAAGTCAGTGGAAAAGGAAGAGAGAGGAGAGCTGGAGCGCATCATTGCTGACCTTGAGGAAGAGCAAAGGTCTCATAATCATCATACCTAGTGTCTGAATTGTTACCTTGTTGTCTGAGCCATGCATATACTATGTATAGTTGTTGGAGATGAGAAGAGATGAACCTAGGAGTCATAGTTTTAGCCAAACATATAAAATCAATCAAGGCACATGTCATGCAGAGCCTGTTTGTTATGTAGAAGAGGGTGGGTCTGTAATAAAATACCTCATTTTCATCTCTTATTTTCTTGGTTTATAATTTGTCCGGTTTACCCCCTAAACTACAAGTCAAGACATTTTTTTTGTGTGAGCTACTTGTGTTCTTAGGGAGAGGTGATGATGGTATCATTTGATCTAAGGAAGTTTTAGGAAGTCTTTTTCATTTTAATTTGCTCAAGTCAGCATTCTCCTTTTCAATGTATCAGGAGTCTACAGATAGAATATGAACAACTAAAGGAGCAACATCTTCGTAGAGGAATAAACCCTCTTGCTTCACCTCCCGACTCCATTGTGTCACCTCATCATGCTGAAGATGCTGAGCTCATTGCTGAAGCTAAACTCCTAAGGCAACATAAAGGTCGCTTAGAAGCAAGGATGCAAATACTGGAAGATCACAATAAACAGTTGGAGTCTCAGCTTCACCGGCTACGGCAGCTACTTGAGCAGGTAGACATACACTGATATTTTTCCCCTTTGTTGTTTCTGCACTATGGATTTCTTGGTGGAAACAAAACATTGGAATTTTACTGCACATATTTTCACTACACTAGCTTGGTGTGTTGCAGTCAGTCATTTCTAGCATGAAGAGATATTTTTCCTGTTCTCCAGTATAAGCCATGGTGAAAGTCAAATAACACAGGATGATTACAAGTGCTTTAGTGATTGCAGTAACTTATGAAACATCGAGCGTAAGTCAGAATCACAGACCAGCCCAGGCTGGAAGGAGCCTTGAAAGATCATCTGATCCAGCCTTTTTTGGGAAAGGGAGCCTAAGTGAGATTACCTAGCATCCTATCCAATTGAATGTGGAAAAGCTCCAGTGAGCAGGACTCTACCATGTCATAGAATCATTGAATAGTTTGTGTTCCAAGGGACTTTCATTGGTCATCTAGGCCAGCACTCCCTGCAATGAGCAGGGACATCTTCAACTAGATCAAGTTGCTCAGAACCACATCCAGTGGATGACTGTTCTTACTATAACAATTATCCTAAATAATATTCTGCTTTAGAAAGGGAAAATGTAACCACTGGAAGGGCTTTGTCTAGGCCACACAATGTGGAGGTCTCTAAAAGCTAATCTTCCCAGAGCACTCCTTTCTGAAATTATCTTGACTTTCCCTGTAACCATTGCTATGGTACCTCTTCATCCCTTAGTGTGATTTTATAATTACTACTGTTATTAACATCCCTATGAGAACACATTCATGTCTTGGGTATGGTGCAGTAGGTTTTAATGAGTTAAAAAGCAAGGGAAAGAAAACAGATATACCCTATTCTAAGTAGTGGTACCATTTGCACCCTGTGTACAAGTTCAGCTTTCTGTCTTTCCTTAAATAATTTATCTGTTGTCATGATTAGTCACTGAGACCTTTCTTAGCATGCCAAAGACAGATGGCTAGAAATACATCTAAAGTGCAAAAGAGAAATTTGTTTATATTAAAAATCCAGTTCCGCTTCAGTAGCATATTAAGAGCAATAAGCTACAGCAAAATGATCTGTGAAGAAGATCTGTGGAAGATAAGCTGAGAAAGTTGGGGCTGGAGAGGAGAAGGCTGCATGGAGACCTCATAGCAGCCTTCCAATATCTGAAGGAGAGGCTATAACAATGCTGGAGAGGGACTATTCATTAGGGACTGTAGTGACAGGACAAGGGGTAACAGGTTCAAACTTAAACAGGGGAAGTTTAGATTGGATATGAGGAAAAAAATCTGCCCTGTAACGGTGGTAAGGCACTGGAATGGGTTGCCCAGGGAAGTTGTGAATGCTCCACCCCTGGAGGTGTTCAAGGCCAGGTTGGACATAGCTTTGGGTGACATGGTTTAGTGGGAGGTGTCCCTGCTCTTGGCAAGGAATTGGAACTAGATGATCTTAAGGTCCTTTCCAACTGTAACTATTCTGTGATTCTACGATTCAATTCTAAACAAGAACCTTTTAGCAAATGTCAGTAACCAGAGTTTGTAGAGATTTTTGTTGGGGGAAGAAATGTTGGTTGGTTTTGAAGCCAGTATAGGCACATCTAGATTATAAAAATAACAGCAGCAGCACCTACAAGGTGTTACTACAGACATTAGTTTGTAGATCATGTGTGGAAGTTTGAATGATGAAGAGAAATTCATATGAAAGTTTTCTCCTAACCAATCATTACACTTGGGTCAGAGTACAGTAAGTCAAATGATTTCTGCATTTCATGAGTCAGGCAGGTGGCTGTATGTTGTAGAGGATTTAACTAAATCAACAAGCAGACTATGTAAACCAGGTATCAAAATGGCATAAGCTCTTTCTGTGTGGATCATACTGTCATTACAGTGATAAAGTTTTTTATTTGTTTCTTTGTTTCACTGGTGGACTGTCATTTTCTTAGGCAGTTTTGGCTTAATTGCAAAGATGCATTCGTTCCAGTGGCTTCTCTACCCCTCTAGCAGATTATTGTTGTTATTGTCACTGTTGTTCCAGCATCTTTGATCAGTATTTGAGTAGCTTAAATATTTAATAGGTAAGATAACAATTGATGTAACTGTTAATAACAATTCATGAAAAATCTTGAGAACTATGACCAATACTAAGTATTTCAGAGGAGTTAAAAATCTGCTAAGAAACAGCTGTAGAATAGAAAAACAGAAGTTCTGCCATACCCCCAGTTGCTTTCAGCTTAGCACGAACATGTTCACACATTAAAACTTTGTGAGTTTTTTTTTTTTTTTTAATGTAGCTGTGGTTAGTCATATAATTTTGTAAACTTTTCAGTATCCTTGTAACACTTAGGACCTTTAGGGTAGTGTGATGAAGTGGGTGGGCAGAACGGCAGTAGTTTCTTCTCACCAGTTTTTCCCTTGGATATTTCTGGACATTTTCGAGCTTTTGGTTTCTGATAGGGAAAGGTAAATCAGAGTGATTTTCAGTATTTCTGATCATTTACACCTCATTTACTGTATGCTGTTGTTTATTTGCTTCCTGTCCAAAATCTCCTGCCACTGTGGGAGTCATGCCATGCTTCTGATTATTCCAAGTGCCATTTCCTAATCTGTTCTTGTTTCTCTGTCTTTTAATGAAGTGGCTGGTACAAAGTCAAGTATATGAGAAGGTCTGCATTACTGCTTTTAGAATATATCTGTGAGTTTTCAATATGCCTTTTTATATGCTCTATTTAGCTGTTCCCCTCAGCAAGATTCAGAATTTATAAATAATTCAAATATTTAGTATATGCTCTTTACAACTCCTTTATTTTGAAGTTAATACAATTATGAAACGACACTGACTCCCATTACTGCCCCCTGAACTTTCTGAAAAAAATGGCCACTCTTCAGTTTGGTTTTCTGTCACCTAGACCATTACTGCCTATGAGAGTCTTTAATTCTTCTATTGCTTGGGGAAGGACTTTATCAGATGCCAGCTGAGTATCTAAGTATATTTGCTTATTTTTCTTTAATTTGCTGTCCCGATTATCTTTTTGCTGACATAAAGAATACCTTTTCCCATGAATGAGATGGATTATTTCTTATAAGTCCCAGCATCAAAACCTATAACAACTCTGTAATTCCGGTATTAATAATTACTAGTATTTAAGGGCACGACTGTCTTATAGCCACTTCTTTACTATGACTGGCATGTCATGGTATCTCTGTTTCTCTCCTGTTAGCATTAACATCTCCATTTCTCCACTTAGCCTCCTGTTTTTTGGGTTAATAACTTCCCACTGAATCTAAAATACTAAGACTTTTTTCTCTAAAAGATGTGAAGTGAGTCTGTCTACACTCAGATATTAGGGCAGAGAATTAATGAAACTTAGAAACTTTTCTGCAGTCACTCTTTAATCTAGATGAGAGCATTCTATGATATTCTTTAGAGAGCACCTTTAGCAGAAATATGCATGCATCCTCACTGCACACTTCCCTACTTCAGGGCACAATTCTGAGGTTACCATACTATTTTTATTTCAGGAAGCCCAAAGGATTGGTAGCTGTCACACAATGTTGTCATTTTTGTCTACCTGATTGATTATAGTGCCAAAGAGGAAGGTGAAAGAGAACTAGTGTGTGACAACTTTGATGCCAACATGTTAATGATACAGAGGGAAATAAAAAAAGAATTGATTTTTAATTTTTATTCTTCCACCCTTTTAGATACTGCATGTACAAAGTAGAAGTAAGACCTATAAAGAAGAGTATTTAAGGTCTGTTTGGATTTTTCTCTGCTGGTCTGAGCTACTGAATAGATATTTCATTTTGGATTTGATAATGAAGTTAATGGGAGCTAAAATCCTCTGTCAGTGGCTACAGGATCAGGCTCAAAGCAGAGTAAATAGGGACTGCAGCTCCCTCCAACTGAAAACAGAGGAGCAACTTTATAAAAACAGTAGAGGAGATTTTTGTAGCTGAGAGGATAAGCATGGAACAAAAAACTTCTGTAACGGATATAGTAAGGGAATTTTGGCAATTTTGAGGTTTCCTGTGATTTGGGGAGGGGGTGGGGTGAAGGAACACATCCCGTTTTGGTTTGGTTCGATTTTACCAAAAGCAGCAGAAGTCAAGGGGCGAACAGGTATGTCTTATATATTCATTAAGCCAAAGAACACTTCAGATTCTTCTTTGGGAAAGACACCAGCAGGAGGCACAGTGAAATAAAGCATTGCAGGTCTAAACTGGTTAAAATAAATATCTCCTTTGAAAAGCTTTAAAATACTGCTGTAATACAGAAAAAAAAAAAAAAAAAAAAAGAAAAAACTCAATTTCATAAGAACTTATCTGTCCCTTCATATTTTGATTTTGCATAAAAGTTCAAAAACTCATATAAACTGGACTTCTCCCTCATCTGTATAGAGGCATGCCCAGTATCCCTGCTTTTATTTATTCAGAAAGCAGCAGCAGGCCTATAGTAACATCTAGGGCTTTTTTCTTATGATTTCTGGCTCAAGAGTTGTCTGCTGGGTTGTTCTGAATAAGAATAAATGAACTTCATGATGCCTGTAGGGAGCTGATAATGAAAGTGATCTGATTTTGTAGGGTTATTCAACTAGAGTCAAGTAGAACATGATTTTCTATACTTTTTCCCTCAGGTTCTCTCCTAGTAAAACTGGATGCAGCTATATCCTCAACTGTTTTGCATTTAACATTTTTCAGTATCTGATTATTATATTAAGGCATTTCTGCCACTAGCAGAACCCTTTCCTTTCTGCTCCAAACCTCACTCTTCATCTGCTTAACTGTATTTTCCTGGTTTTTGGAAGAAATGGGTTTTGGTTTGTTTTCACTTTTCCTGTTACTGCAATCACTGGAACTATGTCGTGTAATATCAGTATATTTATACAAAAATTAAGTTATCAGACATTGTCCTCTTATTAGAAGGTGATATGGGGTTTGGGTTAGGATGTGGGGGGTTTTGTTCATTTCTGGTGTCTGTATCTTTTTAATCAGACTGGAATATTTCATTCTACCTGCTGCAGCAATATATCAATGTAAAATATTCCAAGTATGTTTTGTTTGCTCTCAGTTTATCTACTGTTGCAGTAGTACTCCTGAGTGTTACTAAATAACCTTCACTACTATCTCATCATTTAGGTTTGTAGGCATCTCCTTTCTATCCTGATTAATCTTGACTTTGTAGTGATTCACTACACTTGATCTAGCCTATGTCTTGCTGTGCTACAGTTTTGTAACAAATCTAGCACTGATCTTCCTTCCTCAGTCTTCTGTGCACCATTTGTCCACAGTTATTGCTTGAAGAAGGACGGAGATCCAGTCCAGGTTTGCATTTTGGTTTGATCAAATTCTCTCTGTTCTGTTTGTGGGGTGGGCAAACAGCCACTCTGCTGCTGGAGTTAACCTTGTTGTTCTGTACTGAAGTAACTCTTAACACTTGGAGAGTTTGCTTCATCTCTTTACCATTGTAGTTCTAACTTCTTTTTGAACAGAGGTTCCTGACAATAAAGAATTCCCTGGGGTTAGTTACCCTAGGCTTGGCCTATTTAAAATAATCACCACACTTCTTTTACCTAGACTCTGTAGCCAGGTTGAAGTCTGATACTGAATAGCAAATTGCTTAACTACTTGATAGGCATTCACTGTTCATAGGAGTGTCTTGATGGTAAAATCCTTTACTGGATTGAAAACATTTCCATTTTTATTTGTCTTCTGTATACAGAACAATGTTCCTTGATTTGTTCTTTTAGTCAAGACTGGAAGTTTGTATTGTTGCTCAAAGAGAGATGAGATTTGGAGGAAAAAAATAAAATTGCTGGGGGCTCAGGGGAGCATTTTCTTTTGTTTCTCACTACTGTGTATGGAACAAAAAGCATCTTCAATTGTTCCACAAGCTTCAGGTTAGTTGAAGATTTTTCATTTATTTTTTTTTAAACTGGAAGTTGTCTCGAAAAAATCAAATGTTCCACTTAAGGCTGTGAGCTGCAAAGGAGCAAACTTGTACTGCCATTCTGTATATTACCTGTTTGCATCGACTCTCAGCTGTTCTAGGTACTCATTCAGGCTCAGTTTCAAAAAGATCTTAAAAGTCATGATTTTTTTATTATTTCTGTATCTGCTTTTTGACAGATTTACCTAATCTGTTCTTTAAGATGCTTGGAAGTAATTTGCTGATACGCAATTTAGAGAGAAAATGATAGGGGCAAGCATTTCAGCTGAGATTCTTTAACTACCTCAGATGTAAATACTGTTTCACATGTTTCTGTTTTTTCAGAATAGTCACTTCTGGAGTTCAGATCCTGCATTACTACTCCCTTCCTTAAAGGATCCTTCATAAGAAAGAAGGAAAAGAGGAAAAGAAATGCCTGAATAAGATCCTGTCCAATATTTATGAGTAGTTATTAGTGAAGAGGTGTTATGGTCTTTCTTATTTTGTGTCCATATATGTATACTTACATGTAATCATAAGTGTATACATGGCTACAACTAAATGTAATATAGAACTTAGGTGCTTGACTCTTCAGGTGAATTTAAGAGTCCAAAAAGGGTTGCCTACAACACAGTTTTCAAAGTATATGGGTTCCTTCTTGTAATTTCCTGGAGATTACATATGACACAGTTTCTTTGCAAATATGGTATCCACCACACTATTGAGAAACAGTGTCAGCAGGAGTGATAGCTAGCTAACACTTTTTAAATTTAACAAAGCTCTCTTGAATCTTCTTTCTTCGCTCAGCTTGATTGTGAAGTAGTTTTGCAGAACTATTCATGATCGAACAGTTGTTTCTAAGTGTGATCAGTAGTCCTAGTAAAGCTTCTTAGGGACCTTAGCTGAATATCCTCTGTGAAAGTGTATATGTACATATATTTCCACACACATATATATTTATATGTAACCCAAATAATACCATTGCATAGTCTTTCTGTGTAGCTGTACTGAGTACCTCAGCAGACTGTGTTGTACGTAACATCATATTTCTATGGTGCATGCTTGCCACAGGACGTTGCTTTTAGCAGGACCGTCAAGTGGAGTCTCATAAGAATTACATTGAAGTCTAAATTTTCTTTTAACAGGTTGTCAGTTTGTTTTTTCCTCCTCTAAGGGTTGTATAGACCTAAGCCAACTTTCAATAGTTTGAAGAACAAACAAGAAGGGGCACATAAAAAAGGAAAGGAGTGGGATGACTCATACAAGACTGCATTTAAATTCTCTAGGTACAATTTATCTAAATTTGGGTATTATTGTCTTTAATGTAGCCTGAGACTGACTCCCGGGTTAATGGCGCTTCCCCCTGTGCTTCGCCCCAGCACTCTGCCCTTGGCTACCCACTCGATCAAGAGACAAGCTCACAGTTTCATCAGACAGGTATGTGTCTTAATCAGCTCATGTGCTTTCTGGGTCTATAAATGACTCCTGATGAGGTTTGCTGGCATCTTTCTGAAAAGATTTATAAGTAAAAGGAGCTGATCTTTATCATGATACTGAGAACAAGACGAACTACAGTTGGAGCTGTTGCTTCCCCACACTTGCAAACAAACTGCGATGTCACAAGAATCCGCATGACTGAATTATGTATTAATGTCAATAGGCTCCTTGATCCCATACAGTTTGAGCAAGTGAATTTACTGGGAAAATCCATTCCTGCTGAAGGAGGAACCAGATTTCATTGTACTGAAACAGTCAAACTGTTTGTCCTACAGTACATGCATGCACCCAAGGAATCTGTCAGATACAGGAACAAATAGCCAAAAATGTGTAACTAAAGCTTCCTGACAGCTGTTTTAAAAATTCTTATGTATGCTCTCCTTATCCTGGTATTTTGATGATCCTACCCCTCAAAGACTTCACATATTAAGGAATTATGTAGTATTTAAGTGTACAGCCTCTGCACTTGAGGCGATTTCTTTCTTGAAAGATTATTTTATATTCTCCAAAATCAGAACTCAGTAATTCCACTGGGAATTAATGGAACTAACTAGAGAACATTGAATGCTCAAAATCAGGGAAGAAATAGAAGATTTTTCTCAAATGACCTTATGTGTAGTTTCATCCCTGTTTTGGTTTCAAGCTTTTGTATTATAGATTAAAAGAATTATTTTATTTATGTGAAGTCCAGAACTTATTCTCTTGCATACTGAAAATTGTCATTCAACATTGACATGTGTTTTTAATTTATCTGGAAAAACATGGAACTTCTTCAACTCTGATTTAATGCTATGGTAGATTTATGAGAGATGCTGTCTAATGACACTGTCAGGAACAGAGCCAGCTGTATTCCCTGACCATTCCCTTAGGTGATTTTAAGCAGCATTTAAAAAAGTAAAAAGGACATGGAGGATTTTAACACTAGTGAAATTGCATCAGCTATTTCATCTGAAAGAAAAATGTTGTGGCTTGTTTTTTTTTTCCCCAAAAAGAATAATGGTGTATGTTAGCCTGGAAGTTACGTGACAAATCACTGAAAAATGGAAAAGAATTTTAATTGAGCAGCTACTGAGTATAATGCCCTCATCTTGTAAACCTTTTATTTATTTTAACTGTAAATTCTTCTATACTGATTCTTCTTGGCAATTTCTTCTAGTTAAATTTTGGGTGCAACAGTTAAGCTCTAATAAAAGAGAAATGAGCCCTGCTGCAAATCAACAAAGCAACTTTCACCTTCTCTCCCAAGGCTGGCAATTATCAATGACAGTTCCTGCACATTAAGTTACAAAGGCTTCAGGTAGTGGTTTCCCTTGAAATATAAAAGAGCATTTAACTGGAAAGTTGGATGAGAATGCTTTTCAGAAGGTTTTTGTCCTTCTTTTTTTTTTCTTTTCCTCATTCATCTCCTCTCCTTACTAAATGCATTGTTGTCTTGGCTTTGTACCTGCAGATGACTTGTTAGTTCCACCTCATGATACCAACACAGATCTAACAGATGTTATGGAGCAAATCAACAGTACATTTCCAGCTTGCTGCTGTAAGTGTAACAAAGAATGTCTTGTATTGAATTGTATAGTATTGAATTTGGGGCAGTCTTTTGAAGAAAAAAGTCCTTCTTGTCATATTGAGTAGGAAAAAAAATATCTCTGGTGAGATTACTTCTCAAGATACACAAGCTAAATAGTTCAGTTCTTTAAAGCTGCTCAATAGGGACTGTTTATTTGTGAAGGTAAACAAATGAATGTTCTTAACATTTTAAGTAGAAGTGATTCACTATAAGAAAAGCTCCATATGGAATTTTCAGCTGTGCCCACATAAGGGGAAAAAGATCTTGAATTCCATTAGCTGCTGATACAAACTGTATGTGGAACCTGAATGAATGTAAATTCAGGATTTTTCTAATAAAACTTAGGTGACAGGAGGGACCATAGCCCAATCCTGGCTGGCTGAACTAATTACTGAAGTAGTTATTAAACTAAGTGACCAGAGGAAATTACTGTTAACACAGCACATAACACCTTTCCCTACTTAAACACACTGAAAGTTAGTATTTAGTGTCTATTAACAAGAGATCAAAAGGAAAACCAATTAGCATATCAGCTGACATACATTTCCACTATTCCTATTCCTTCCAGAGTGTCACTGCACTTACAAGAGTGAGGACTTACCTCTCTGGTTCCAGCAGTATTTCATACAGATTGTTTGATTTGGCAGAGAAAGTGAAGTGCCAACTTTCTTATTCATGTGTGGGGTTGTTGTTTCTTTTTTTCTAATACATGCATGCATATGAATCTTCACTTCCAGCTCTTTTGCCTTAGAAAAACAGTAGTGAAAACTTCGTTATATATTCTTAAACTTTCAGACTTTCAACAGTTTCAAATGCAGTGTGATAATGAATGGTCAATTTTAAAAGGTAAAGGTGAGATGGAGGGTGTTTATGTTCAGTCCTTTTGGAAGTATCAAGATTGTATGCTATTCTATTTATTTCGTGAACTCTGTGAACCCCTGCTAAAATACCCCTTTTTATCTCTTTAACGTCCATTGCTTGGCTGTGAAGAACTGCAACACAGAAGCAGCACTTCTCACATTCTGAGGAATCAAATTAGGATCTAGCAAAACAGTGCCTGTTTCAGCTGTCCTTTGAGATTTTTTAGTGAGTTCAACAGTTCAGAGCCCATCTTTTTGCAAGTTAAGGATTTGATTCTAAGGAGTATAGTGTCTTGAGCTCTAGAGCTACTCAGTGCAACTCAAGGGCAGGTGTGTGTGTGTGTGTGTGTGTGTGTGTGTGTGTGTGTGTGTGTGTGTGTGCAAATCAGTAGAAAATGCAACTCAAGTATCAATTCTTTCTTTTGCTTCCAGCTACATGGTCTTTTGGCCCAAATCAATTTAGGGCAAATTGCCCTATGTCAGGGGGAGCTTGATAACGATGGCTGTTCTCTGTAACCAGGAAACAGAGGAAAAAAAAAACACCCTAATATCCATTCAACAGTACCCTAAATAATACTCTCAGAAGAGGACTGCAAGTAAAAACTGTGGCTCCACATCCTTTCGTATTGTGAAGTGAATCTGAGCATTTAAGATTAAAAGAAGTCACAGTTCTACATTTCAAGTATTTTTCCCTTTGTCATTGACATACTGCTGCAGAAGTCAAACCGAACCAGCATGCCCAATTAGTAGGCACTGCTTAGTTTGCTCTTCTTCAGTCTTTCTGGACAGACAAACATCTAACCTCTTATGTAAAACTTCAATGATGCAGACTGCATGTACTCCCTCGGCAATCTGTTTTAAGAGCATCACTGTATTCCTAACCTTAAAACATAATATCCTTACCCTTTTTTAATTATATCCTACTTACATTTCTTTAGAATAGCCTTCATGTTCAACATGTGGTGTCCATTATTAATTTATTTATTGCATTTTTATTAAGCTATTTTTCACAAACCTTATCACTACACGTCTCTCCTAGTTTGATGCAGCTTTCAGTAAGGCGTTACAAGCGTCTGAAGTCTTACATACATTATTTTTATCACACCTTGACTGTGTAATAGAGCCAGTCCTCTTATTTGCTACATTTGTTTTTATGGTTTCAGGTTATAATTTATCTTGAAATCAGTATTTCTGCTTACTCCAAATTCCCCATATGAAGCAACTATTCATATAGTAAGGCCAGCGCTGCTTTTAATTGTGGTTTGGGGTTTGTTCTCTTTTTGTATTCTCCAGATCCTTTGATTGTGGATATAATGCCTCCTTTCCTTTCTTATTTATGAGGTTGGTCGTCAGAACTAGGCAGCTGTGCAACACTGTGCAGCAGTCTTGCATGTGCGTCTGTCTGTGTTTCAGAACAGAGCCTTTTGAACAATTTGATAATATACCACCCATAGGTCTATATGGTTGCAAGTGGTGAAAAAGGAATAAGTCATATCATTTATACATTCATAATGCTGCAGATTTGTTAAAAGTGAATTTGTGAGAAAAAAAAAGATTTATAAACCATTGCAATACACTTCTGGTTAGATATTTTTTTTGTGTATAAGAGTCTGTTTGTTGTTCTATAGTACACAGTCTTCCAATACTGGCTTTGTTTTTAAACTGCCAAGATGCATAATAATGTAAATTTCTAATATTTTTTTTTCTATTTTCAGCAAGTTTCACTGGCAGACCGCAGGTATGAGACATCTTTACATACTTATATAGTCGTTGGAAGCAAAGTGAAGCAAGTGGAAAAGTTCCATTAAAGCAAAGTGTCTGGGGTTTTTTTTCCCTGTATTTTCCCCTAGAAGTCTTTGTGGAAGCTAGACCAGTGTAATAGGAAGGCTAAATTATGGAATTTCCCAATTAACAGAAAATTTGCTAGCTCAGGCATTACCAAGGTTCTGTGGTGTGGAGTTCTGGGATGCTGACTAGATGGAATCAGTTTGATTCTATCAAGGCCAGTTACTTTCAAGCCAGCATCAGCTTGCAGGATCAAAGCTGGTTCTTGCAGACATCCATGTCCTTGTGCTGTGGTGCCCAAAGCTCCAGTTTGGGGAGCTATGGGCACCAGGACACAAAGATCAAGAATCACACAGCATCTTAGGCATTACATGAAATTGCCTTCTCCCAGTAGGAAACCTCTTGGCAAATCCAAAGCAGAAATTTGGCTACTTTCACAAAAATGTGGAAAACAATCTAATATTTAGATAGTAGTATTTGTTCTTGAAAATCCTACTGATATGAGTTATCAGTTAAATTTGTGTTATAAGTAAGTAACAGATATAGGAAAAACGCTCACTACTGGTTTAGGTTGATATTGAAGCCCACATGTGACAAATAAGGAATGACAGAATCTTGTGTCATTGCATAGTTCTTAGGAAGTTTCATTGTTAAGTTTAAAGATTATCACAAATTGCAGTGTGAGACTTCAGAAAAAGTGGTGGGGAAGGAGTCTATTTAGTCTCCCAAATTGCTTCACCTTGTCCATTAATCCACAGTTTTCAGGGTCAAAAAATTAATATCTAAAAATTCAAAAATATTGCTTTTCAAATACATTCTTGGATTGCAATATCTCTGATAGTAGGACTGTCCTTCCAAACAGGAATTTCTAAGGAGAATGGGATGAATCACACCCTGCACTCAGTTAACTCAGACTTTGTGTTTCAGTCTGGATAAGTTATAGGAGTGAATTAAGCTGTCAGTTTTCAGAAAACTTTCCTCTAAGCAGGCACAGAGAGCGCTTTCTGTGTTATCAATGAATAATACTAACCTTCCTGAAAAGCATTTATTATTATTTTTTTTTAGATGCAAGATTATTCCCAAATGGTTTTATTGCAAATCTACCATTCCAGAATTATTAGAGAAGGTACATTTGTCTGTTCAGGAACAGAATCCTGAAACAGGAAACTGGAAATGAGCTTCACATTTGAAGAGACTGAGTCCAAATCCAGATTCTATATACTCTACATTTTTACTGCTTCAGTTTCAGATAGGACAGTTGCCTAAACTTTTTATTCTACTGGCACTTGGCACAGAAAGTCTATAAGTCATATTTACTGCTCTGCAGACTGACATCTTCTGGGGCTTACTCAACAAGAATTTTAAAACACTGCAGTACTGTAAAATTAGGTTTCCCTTAACTATGTGCCTCAGCAATTTGCTGTGTTCTGGCCCAGTACATCTTTACTTTTTAAATATGTGGTATTTACAAAAAGGCATCACTGTCCTTAACTGAACTGAGTTCAGAGTAGTTGCAGCTTTCTGTTTGTGTTAATGTGGTACTGACATGGTTATTTCTCATAATGACAGGCAATGTGAAGTATTCATTTGGACATTGACCAGTGCTTTCTGATGTGCAGTACAGCCCTTTTCTACAAACCATCAATTGCAAGTTCCACTTCATCAGAAGACTGCATGGGACCCTGGAACATGCTGTTTGCTCTGACTGTGTGTTCTGCTTGAAATAGTAAAACACTGAATACCCAAAGACAAAAGGATGTTGTTTTTATAGTATCAGAAGTTAGTTTCTTTTCTTCTTCTTCCCTTTCTATGCAACTGTAAATTAATGAGCAGTGGAGTATTTGTCACTGATTTGTATAAATATACAGCCAGGGGAAAAGGGGCAGGGGCTTTATATATGTTCTTTTTGATAATCGTAAAGAGAACTGCATAAGGAGTTTGGAGCAAAATGTTACATTTATACATTCCTTTCAGATCTTTTCTTTTACATTGTAAAAATACCCTTAGTTGTATTCTCACACATTTAATACTCTGTACTGATTATTTATATGCTAACCATCTGACCACACAGATACCAGAATACCCTTCAATTGTTTTCAGGATTGGCATATGAAGTTCCCATAATCTGCATTATTGTTACTAGTTAAATTGCTGTTGGATACAAGCTGCAGTATTTTAACTTTGTTAAATAAAGCAAACTCTCATGTCAAGTCATCATCCTCATGCATCACCAAAATAGTATTTTTAACTTTTAGTTATTTCCAGCCAATACACTCCATTTGGAGGATTATTTTTTTAAGCCTTACTTTACTTTGAATCAGAAGATAGCTAAAAAGAGGACTTGGATGAAAGCTTAAGTTGTTTATAGTAAGGTCTAAGTTAGTGTAATCTTTCCCAACTTTGTTCAGAGGCAAAGCTTTGTTGTTCCCTACTGTGCCAAACTTGCTTCGAGTTTTGGAATTTACAGTGTGTGAAGTAAAGCTCATTTCTGTAAGACCCCCTTCTTGTGTGTGCCTCTTGGAGATGAAGAGACAATTAGAAAGCCCTTTCCAATACTATTAGTGATGGAGCATTTTCTTAAGAACTGCAATGCTCTTAAATGTTACCATTTGGCATTGTAATCTTGCAACTAACTTTATCTTTGAAATCATTTATTTATGTACATTTAGTAGGGATAATTACAGGAAAGTTATGTCACTGATAGCTGATCTCTAGTTTTAAAATTATTAATGAGAGATTTTAATACCTTCACAGAGTTTACAATGCTGCATGGGCACTTGCTTTAATTTCAGAACATACCTTTAATTGGTAAAACTGCATGCAATATATTTCATGTATAGTGGAGAGAAACAAAACAGTGTTGTTCTTAATTATTACTGAAGAAGAAAAAAGTATCTCAGAATGGTATTGGAAGAGTTGTAAATTCTCTACTGCTACTGAAAAAAGCTAGAGAACATTAAGACAGCACGTCAGGAATTTCTAGTGCTTTTGTGAAGTGGTGCCAACTAGACTGTTGTGCACTGTCAGTATTTGCTCTTGGAGTGCTGCTGCTCAGGGACTAATTTGGGCACAGCATTGACTCCGGTGCCAGTTCTTTCTGAACCCTTTGGCAAATTGTTTAACCACTCTGCCTCTGTTTTCCCATCTGTAAAATGGGGATGATAGTACTTACTTCTCAAAAGTGTTGTAGGGCTTGCTTAGTTAATGTCTGAAAAGCTCTATATTAATGTTAAGTATTACTTCTGAGTGAGTGCATCAAAATTGTCAAGGTGGGAATAGAAGATGCTGGCTCCTACAAATGCTTCACCTATTAAAAAACAAAGCAAAGTAGTGTAGTTATTTGAGAAGGAAAAAACCCACCCATTTTACAGAAGAGGAAAACCGTGACCACCTTTCTACCTCAGACCTATCTTCATGAGTAGTATTGGAAATAGCTTTATATTCTGCTCTCTGCAAACTACTTTGCTTTTATCAAGCTACATCATTCTCTAGGCAAAGAATCCTTGAAAATACCCCCCTACATAAGTAAAGAGGGTCTCAGTAGTGAATTTGGTCACTTTTATTTTTGTTCTGAATATGAGATTATGTATAAAGTTGTTTTTCTGCCTGTGTTTGTATGCATCCTTTGTCCTCTGCTGCCAAGTAAATGCTGCTTCAAACACTACATTGTAACATTCTTCCTCTGAGACAATAATAAATAAAAGGAATATATTGCAGTAACATGAGAAACCGCATGGAGTTCATTCAATGTCTGTGGTCTTCAAGGATGGCAATTCTCATTGCTAAATGCTGAAAACTTCATTCTCAAGAAGGTAATTTTTAACAGTATTGTAATCGGGGTTGGAACTAGGTGATCTTAAGGTCCTTTCTAACCCTAACCATTCTATGATTCTGTGATTACTATGTACTAACATTTCTGAAGTGTGGTTTGCATTTATGTAAATGAGATTAAGCAGTGTTTTCTCCCTGTACATCTCTGCAGACTTTATCCAGTTTTCCCTCGTTAATGATTTAGCCTTGAACGCTTCTCTGTTGCATGACAGATGTAAAATTTGATCACCGACAAGCAGACTGCTTGTATTTTTAAAACATTATACATACATAGTACATAACAGCAATAATGCATGAAGCCCTGACAAATATTAGAACTGTCAATTAGTCTTCAAGTTTTGATGACATTCAGTCAGTATGCTCAGCTGAAGCACAGCATTAGGTATTCAGTCAGGAAATCTGAACATAGCAGCCCTACCATGTCCTGATTTTAGATATTTGCATTAAACTAACCTAATGCAAATTAGTTTAATGAGACTGTGTTAGAATTACTGTCTTCACATCCCTAACATTTCTGGTTCCTCACAGTATTAGTTTATTCATTAAAATATTATTCATTTCTAACTCTAACAAATTGCAAAACATAAGCTTGAAAGTAATGACATTTTCACTCAATTTGTGAAAAAATGCTTAATAAGTTCAAGGGAAGAATTGGATTTTTTACATGGCATTTAAGTAATTCAGCAGTTAACAAGGGATTTTATTATAGAAGAAGCTATCGAGTCAATTCCGTATTCAGATTGACAAATGTGTCAAAGAGGAGACAGCTAGATTAAAGAATCTATTGAACAAAAAAAAAATGTTTTTTTTTAAAAAAGTAAACATTTTAATTATATGTTGTTTGTTAGAGTTGAAGGCAGCAGAAGAAAGGTATGGATCTTTGTGAGCAGTTTACTGAAGTGCTCAAATCTACAATATACACCCTTCGTATCCTGATTTCTGAGTGCCAGAGCTCTGTAATGCTGTCACCTGTGAGGAAGGGACTCTCATCTTAAAATCACATTTTAATACTGTGCCATGAAGGTCCTGGCTCCCATTAGGGGAAACAGAGATGTACCACATCCCACCAGCTTGCCCTGGGGCTTTTCTCAAAGGGCCTGGGCAGGGCAGCAGAAGGGCATTGCAGCCTCTGGTCCTGAACAAGCAATGCAATGGTATGCACACCCTCACTTCTCTGCATGGCCTTTTGCTTGAGCACTGACTAGCCTGATGCTGTTGTTTTGTCAGGCAAAATAAAGCCAACATGATACTTTTCAGGAGAAGAATTAGGTTCTTGCTCCAAACAGCTTTTAGTCCTAAATGCACACCTATCCATCTAACCGGGAGAGAAACCCTCCCGTGCAGCCCAGAATGGATGGGGAGGTTGATAGCATATTTGTTTGCATTTTTATTACAAAGCACCCTTGAGCTGAAACATTACTATCAGATCAGTTCATTTTCTCAGAGAAGATGCAAGATTGATGCATATAATTAAAATCACAGTGCAGAAGTTTCTCTACTATCAGGGCTTCATCTTTAGGGGAATTTCCACTGCGAAATAGTTATTCTTGGGTGGTCATTCTTTTTGGACCAAGACAAGGCTCTGCAGGTGTTCAAATGTCAATAAATTAGACAGATAGTTAAATTATGAGACAACCAGCCCCACTTGGTCAGTGATACTGGACCCAGACAAGAACTGTCAGCATGCATAGGGACATTCCTATCAATCACCTGGGTGTCCTGGATCAGGAGTTCTCTATTCTGTTATTTCTACAGTTGAAAAATGAGAAGGGAAAAAAAGCTGAATTCAGCTCAGTTAAAATTGTATTACCATCATGGGCAAGCTATGGGTTTATGCAAATCACCAAAATACTCTTTTAAACATTAACAGTACCAATTGCCTTTTGAAGAGTTTGCTTATTACATCTATTTTTTGTTCTCTGCTTTAGTACAGAGTTGCTCTAAGAAAACCCTTTCTGAAGGTAAACAATTGCAGCACTGCAAAATGAAGTAATAGATTGTGCCCTAGTCCCACAAAAATGAAGATGTCGTGCCATATGGCTGAGAATTCTGTTCCCACAACAGCAGCAACAAAATCAGTTTTTACAAATCCAGCTGAGGTGTAAATTAATAACAGTGGGGTATGAAAAAAATAATAAACTTAATGGGAAAAAAAAGAAGTTATTTGAGCAGGAAGAGAACCCATCCTTCTTACAAGCGAAAAAGCTCCCAGTAATTGCCAGCTACAAGCAATGTTCCTGCGGCCAGCAAAGGTGAAATCTTCTTTGGCTCATATGTCTCTGAGATCCTATCTTCCATCTTTAGTGTCACTGAAATTTTCCATGCTCTGCCAGCAAAAGCTACACTCTTTGCAACTTATATCTATGCATTAGAAATAAGAGCTGCATTCAAGCACAGCAGCTGCCTCATCTGAAGATGAGGAAGGTGGTGTTCTCATCAACTGCTTTTTTAACTACCTCTGCCTGAGACACCCACAAGAGGAGCTGCCAGAAGCGACACCAAAACATAGACATTATCTGTCTTATCTCATTATCATCTCTGAAACACAGTATTTACAGCTGAACTATTCCTGCTCCTGTTAGTCACACTCTTTATACATTCAAATAGGCACTGAAAGTGTTCAGGTTTTTGGCCTCTAATAACTAGTAGTTACCTTGGAGAAACTATACTTCAGAAATACTTATTTCCCAACTATAAAAGAAAGCCTAGGGTAACTAGCTCAAAGATATATGTCCATGGCTTACAAATCTTATTTCAGCAGGTAGAACGCATCTTGGTATTAAACAAAGCAATGGAAAATGTACAAATGTTTACACTTTGGTATCAGCTAAAAAGAGTGACACGATTTAAAAAAAAAAAGGGGGGGGGGGGGAACGACCAAAAAAAAACCCAGCAAAAGATCCTCAACAAAACCCAAAACCAAAAATAACCCAGGAAAATCCGGCAGCATTGCAGCAACGCTTCATCCGCACATGATGGAATTCTTTTTGCCCGAACAGTAACTGGTACCTGACTATGAGTTAAAGTCATTGGAAAATGGGCAAGTAAAAGATAGGATCCCTTACCAACAATTTGTGTATCTTATAAGCTAGATTTAACAGAATTTGGAAAAAGGCTTCATAAATGGAAACACTGATCATTCACCAGAATTTTATATGGAAATACGCAACCATTTGACCAAATACCGTAAACTTTCTGAATCCCAGCCCAGGCAAAGTGGAAGGTCAAGGGACAGCTCGTATGACTACAGTCAAAATATTTGGTGTGTAACCCCATCCCTACAAAACCAGGAATCTTTTCATATCCCACACCAGGCTTTGGCTTTCCTAACACTATCCCTTGCAGAACTGGGCAGTATCCCTGTATTCCTCCCAGTCCTTGAACAGGCCAAATTCTGTTCTAAAGCCTCTGCTTTTTGCCTTGCTCCTTTCCTCTTGGGATCCTAAGCTCTATCGTCTCATGGTCACTGCAGCTACAGCAGCCCCCATCCTTCACACCCCTTACTCATTCCTTCTTTACGAGTAGGAGGTCCAGCAGGGTCTCTCCCCCTACCAGCTCATCAGTCCTCTATGTCAGGAAATCATTATCACTGCACATAAAGAAACATTCCCTCAACAGCTAGCATAACTGAGCCAATGCACTATCTATCTTGCATGATGCCCTGAAAAGAAATCTTTTACCAAGAGAAGTATGACACATGAGCAGGGAGGCTCCTTTTAAACACAGATGCTTTGATGGATTTTTTTCAATACCTCTGAAAGTATTTTGGTGAGCAGTTGTGAGGAGTCTAATGAATGGCTGCAACACATACAGGCACACAGGAAGAAAAACTGTCCAGCTGTATTTGTGTCTCTCCAGTCGCAGCAGCCCCTCTGGAATGGAAAGCATAGCTCTGACCTAGTTGCCTTCAGCAGGCTGTAATTACAGCGCCTATCAATTTTCTATAAAATACAGATGTGAAAAATTGGAAAACCTGAGTGTTTGAAGCATGAGCAGAATAAGAATGTTATTTCATCCCCTAAATCCCAGTTTCTGTAAATGATGCTTGCAAGCTGAAAAGTAAAAGGTAGTTGAAATTGCATTAAAAAAAAATAAAATAAAATTTAAAGCAACATTTAACTTTATCATGAGATGAGCCAGCCTTTGCACGTAAGATAGACCATGGCATATCCATCTGCCTTTTGTTCTCCCTGAAATGTCTGCTCATTTGCTGAGAAAGGAAAATTAACGATAACTTTAGTGAGAGAATTCTTCTTGGTTTTGAACTCTCATTTGGTTTCTTACAGTGCAGCTTGTGCTACTCGGTGGCAAGGGGCTGAGCCAGGTGTCCAAACTGGACAAAGCACCCCAGCTCCAGTCTCCCCAAATAAAAGGGACTAGTCACTCACTTCAATCAGCAGCTTTCAGTTCTACTAGGACATCCCCCTTTTCTACCAGAGCACGCTGCCTCAGGACAGCATACAAGGCTCCACAGAAAAGGCAGTAGGCGATACCTGAGAGAACAGACTTCAAGGTAACCCACTTAGTATAGACGTTGGTGGTGTTTGGCAAAGAATTCTGCTGATAACTATTTACATTCTTGTTATTGCAGACACTTTGGTTCTCTTTTCCCACAAATCACAGTACTTTTAACATTATTTAGAAAAGGTGATTAGGAGATACTATGTCTTAAACTGCCACTCTGACTTCTCTCTTCTAGATTTGCTTCTGCGGGCACAGACTCAAATAGGTAGTTTTGGTTGGCTTCTTCCATTCACATGGAAGAGATCACCAGCATTTGAATATGAAAAGACACCCCAAACCACACTTAGCTTTTCAATTTAAAAAACCTGTAAGCTTGCCAATATTGTTGTTCACTTTATTATTTATTATATCTCCCACACCCTAGAAACCACTGTAAAGTGGACAAAACTGGTACACTTTCCATTTCTTTGTCCAAATCAATGCTCTTGTTGCAGATTAAGTTTTACTGAATTTTTCTATATCTTGTGTTTGATTATGAAACAGTTATTTATAGGAACATCTTGATTTAAGAAGCTAGCTTTTTTGTTCGCACTGGTTGCTCTGTTACTTGAAGTCCCTCTTCTCTGAGACATGTTAGCCTTAGTCCTTACTTTCTAGAGCATTACCAGAGCATCTAGAGTCTATTATATATAGGATGAGTTATTTGACAACCTGGCAATGTAGAAATCTAGCTGCCCAACTCAGGAACAAAACTTACTTATAAAGTGACCTAAAGTAAACTTCCTTCATGGTAATACTGAAGAACACACCCACAAATTGAGAAAATCCTTGCCCAGGTGAAGACCCTGCTCCCACCAAGTGTAGTAACAGAAAAGAATGACACTGCAGATATTACAGTTGTATGTATATTACTAACCAATCATTGTAACTGGGAGTGTCCTATCTTGTAACTTTAGTGTACAAATGTAATGAACAAATCCGAAAAGGGTGTGCTTAATTTGTGGAAACGCCACCTAGCATCCAGCTCTGCAATTAAGAAGTGCATGTTTCTGAATGATACATTGGTGTTAAGGAATTTTATTCTTCTGACTTTTAGTGACGCTCCCATCAAAAGATTCTTGGAAAGTCTGACTTAAAATAACAACTGAGTAGTACATTGTCATTATTCACAGCTAAGTTATATTTCTTTAAGGCTAATTACATACACTCTCACATGAGATCTCTTCATGACATTGTTGATTTTAGGGCTTTGTGTGGATCAATAGAAACCAAACCAGGAAGGCATAATCCCACCTTTCAAAGGTGTTTGAAAAATACAGCACCATACATACTGCAGCTTAAGCCTCTCAGCTTTGTCTGCTGTGTTTTAACCCAGGTGCAAAGGAAAGACAAGTGACAAATTAAGATTATAGAACATCTGTTTCTGCAAGGATTGGATAAAATATGGCAGTTTATTTAATGCAGTAAACAGCTTAAATGGCAAGAATGATTTTTTTCTTAATATATTTTGCCTGAACAGCTCATATACACAGATGTATATGAAAATAAGTGTTTTTTTTCCTAGTTTCTAACAGTAGTAGTTATGCCTTCTCAAACAATATGTATCTAGCAAAAGAACTAGATCAAATGATGTGATTAAAACCAAGATATTGCATACCCATCTATTCTTCCCTGCTAGACTGGCAGAAGTGACAAGGCAACATCAGAAATACTAATACTAAGAAGCATCTAAAAGTTCAGTCCTGTGGACTACTTTTCCAGTAAGTAGTGGCTCAAGAAACAATACAGATAATGATATGGCATTATTTCAGTTATTTTATATATATATATATGTATATATATACACACACACATACACACACACACACTGGAGACAACTAACAGGACTAGGTTATACCAATGATAGCTTAGCAAACATTTATCTACAATGAAATTTAAAACAAATACATAATACAAGGTCACAGCTGGCTCCCGTGCTTCCTTGGCACCTCCACGGAGTTCACTGCCCAGCATGGCCAGGCTCTGCTCACTGGAGAGGCATCAGCAGCCCTGTAAGGCTCCCACTCTGTCACAGACTTTGTCCTTCCCACTAAGAGGCAAGGCAGAGAAAGTGGACTTGCCAGTATGGGCTCCCCCAGCCTCAATCCAGGATCACTTAATGTTCTTGTTCACCAACACTTAAAAAAGAAAGCTGTGTTTATTCGTGGGTATTAGCAGCATAATGTAGGTAATTAGGTAATAATCACCTTAGAAATGTGCCCTTATCTTAGAGCAAGAGAAAGAACAGTGACTGATGTTTGGGGGAATTATCTTCTCCTTTAGCTTCAGGGAACCAAGCACTAAATAAACATTCATATCAAAGTCAGTAAATAATTTGGCCAATTATCTGTTCTCACATCCCCACTAAAGTTTCTTGATTGAAAGAGAGCAAACATTTATGTTTAGCCTTCAGCTAAGTATTTAGAGTGCCCTATAGGAACTGACTCTGCATTAAAAATTTATCTGTTACTTCGTAGTGTCAATACAATCTGTATTCATGTCTCTCCTAGTGGGGACATGCAAGAAACTCTATTTTTCTGTCATCGGAAGCCATCTTCAACACTTATAAGCACAGGATCTGTCAGGGATTGAATTGCCGTTTTGGCTCCCAAAATCTCCTTGACAGGGTTGGGTAGGCAAATTTAAGGTATGTCAGGATATCAAACCTGATAAACTACTCTGTTTAGAATAAGAGCAAGGATTTTCAACATGCAGTAAAGAAGCTGCTTTTGATAAATGTTTCCTCACTGCTTGCTTCCTGCTCTCCCAAGAAGCCCTAGAAGCATTTTGGGAATAGCCAGGCATTGCTCTCCACCTCCTCAAACCAAAAATATGCAAGCTGCTCTGTCAGTCCAAACACACACCTCTAATGACTCCACTCTTCTCCCTGGTATTCCACCCATACTGTATTATATTTATCTTTGACAAGAGAAGAATGCATTGGCAAACCCACTCTCTGCCTATGAAATCTTCATCAGGCTTAAGCGTCTTTACAACTAATGTAACTACAAAGCTGTCAGTGAAAGCCAAATTTCAAGCAAATTAGATTGCCGGTGGGTAACTAAGGACATTCTAGGGCAGATTTTTTGCCTTTGTTGTTGGCAACACACATGAAAATAACAGTCTGTAAATGGAATCCGATTTCAAAAAATGCAAAAGTAAATCAAGCACTTTTATATGGCATCATAAGGACAGCTTTTCAGCAATGCTGTTCCTACAAAGACTCTAAAAAGCAGAGCTATGCTCTGGCTGTAGGTTGTAGCTATTCACTTGCAGGAGTTAAGAACTTAACTGTGGTTGCCTGGGACTCCATATGACAATACTGACATGTTCATACTAGGGAAAAAACAATTAAAAAAATAGCCTAAACATCATATTATTAATCCTGTTTATGGTGTGCTTTAACACCCCCCCCCCCTTTTTCAGCTCTTTGCCTTACCCCATTTTTAGTAGAAACACTGTATGTGGTGTCTGTTCATAACCTTTTCATGATTCCCTTCTGTTCATTGGTAGTGCATTCGTATTTGTTACTCTTGGTGTTCTCCCCAAAATCAGTCGTACTTTAAAGCTATTATTCCTGGCAGAATTAATCTCAGAGTCTTTATATTTCAAATTTTTCCTCTTATGCTATAAATATTGAAGGATGGATGCATGACAGCAATTATGACCTCTATTTGGGAGATATTTTTAATCTTATCACAATGACATACTGTAGTCCAGAGTTAGCAATCTATGTCAGAGCATTTACAGGACATTTCATGAGTAAGCACTTAATCACTCTGCAAGCAATGAGTTAATTTAACAAAACTAATGACAAAAGTTTAAGGCAGACTTGATTTAATGTAGCTAGTTTTCTATTAGCTACACATCCCATTTTAACAAACTCTTTATCCCATTATTTATATAAATACAGCTACATTTAGATGACCAATCTTCATTGTAAACATCAACAACTTCCAGGATGCTCCCTTAGCAGAAACACTTGCTGGAAAGAAAGAGGTCAGTTTGTTTCATTTAGAAAAACAACACCTAAGGGAGTCCATGTATCAGGTGTGTAGACTGAAGAGTCCAGAAAGAAATTAATCCCATTTCACCAAGGTACTATGCAAAACTCAGTCACTTCTTGTCTACATTTATTTAGTGCTTACACATGTTATAAGATCTCTTTGCTAATCTGTTTTATTTCAAGTTAATTACTCTCTAGTTTCCATCTCATGCATAGTCTGCATCAGATGCTTGGGTTGCCATTCACTATGCTAGCTTTTATAACTGTGAACTACCAAGGGACAAAAAGATAATTATGGGACTGGAGCATCTCTTCTATGAGGAAAGGCTGAGATCCAAGATCATTCAGCCTGGAGAAGAGGAACTCAGTGTATATAAATACCTAAAGGGAGGGCACCAGCTATTTTCAGTGGTGCTCAATGACAGAGCAAGAGGCAACTGGCACAAACTGAAACACAGGAGGCTCCCTCTGAACATCAGGAAACTTTTTTATTTACTGTGAGGGTGGCCAGGTGCTGTCACAGGCTGTCCAGAGAAGTTATGGACTCTCCATCCTTAATGATACTTAAAAGGCATCTGGGCATAATCAGGGGCAGCTGGTTCTGTGTGTCCCTGCTTGACCAGTGGGGGTTGGACAAGATGGCATCCAGATGTCCAACCTCCAACCACTGTTCATCTGTGGAAGTACCTTAAGATTAAAAAGCTTCCTCTTTAGACTATCAGAAGTCTTCATACTACAAACAAGCCTCTGTACACAGTTAAAAAAAAATGAAGTACAAAATCACATTGTTCAATGAAATGCTTCCTAGAAACAATCAAAAGCAACCCTTTCTCCAGCTATTTGAATCATTGCATGAGCTTTCTAATGCCTATCCTTCATTTCAACCATAATGCAGGAAATGAAGCATGTTTTCGGCCCTTGTCTCTGCCTTCCTCTTCACCAGAGGGGAGGATTCTAAACAAAAACGCATGGTGGAAGGGATGGTATAACCCAAGTGTGCTGGCTGCCCAAGTTACAAAATTGCTGGTATAGCTTTCATTGATCCGTTCATATTTGGTATAGAGTGCTTAACTCAGATTTATTTTTACCTTCCTGCTTGAGAGTTGCACCTCTAACCAACCAGACGCATGCTGTGTCATGCACCTGTAATGTCATCATTAATGACAGTGAGACAAAATATTCCAGCCACCTCTCCCTTCAACTATTTTAGGCGTACAAATGGCACAGCTGTAAGTGAGCCCAGTCACTCCTCTGAAAATTATTCATGAGTATGGAAGAGAGATGGTAATATAAAAAAAGCTAAAATGCTTTCAGATTTTGATAAAAAAAAAAAAAAATTCTTTACAAGGAGGATAATAAAATTACAAAACGAAAATAAACACTCCTACTACAAATTACACATTATCAATTTTGGGTCATGGTGTTAAATTGATTGACATAAGATGCACTAATATAGAGTAAAAGAAAGATTATTTTTCCATCTAGCATCTGGCTCAGGTAGTTGAGCTTCCAGAAGGCTAAATTAATGTCATATGGACATCCCTATGAGGGAGGGAGACAAGGAAAAGCTAGGGGTTAGATAACTGATACAAGCCTTCAGCTGCTCTCCGGTCCAAAGCAGTATCAGGCAAACACCTGGGCAAGCCAACTGCATTGTACCATGCCCACAAAATTAACCAGTTTGAGGGTATCTTTTTCACCTGGGCCTCACAGTATCAGATAACTGTTAGGCTGAAAAATGTCCTTTGCAATTGACTCCCTGGGTCCTACCAGAACTTAAATCCCTATCTCCAACTTATGATCAAGAAGCAACATGAAATATTTCCCCCTTACTGTTGTTGCAAAGAAGGCAACAACAAGATCAACACTGAACTGATATATTCCAAAGGTAAGTTATTCCATTTTGAGTCACAAGCATTCCTACAGTTCCTCCTACTCTCATCCCTAGTTGCCCGACAGCAAGCCAAACCTTCAAAACCCACTCAGTAAAAAAATTCCCAAGAAAAGGTTCATAAGATTGCTCTTCTGCTTTGCTGTTGGGAAACTCAGCATCAGCTTATCATACATTGCCAGATCTGCCAGTTGTGAGCTGCAGCTCTTATTTAAACAAGAGAAAGATACTAAAGGTATGAAGGAGTCAACAAGAGAGACAACTTCCCGTTTACATCAGCACAGAGAGCTTTCACTGAAGTATCTGTACTGCAAATGCCCACATTTAAAACAGAAAAGAGCCAAACCCTAGAACTCTTTGGCTGTCAGGAGGAGGTTTAAAGAGGGGTTAAACCCAATTTACAGTGTAAGTTAGATTCAGAGGCAGTCTTTCACACATCAAAAATTCACAGCTATGAGTACTCCCAGGTGGCTTCAGTTTCAGTAACGTCCAACTCAGAGAAAGGAACCTGTTCTTACCAACTCATTATTTCAATGCATAGGATCAGATTTTTTAACTTTTTTTTGAGAAAAATACAATATTCCTAAAGCACATAATTTGTTATTAAATCCCAATCCATACCTATAAATCCAGCATGATTTTATCTTAGTACCATTTATTTTTCTCTCTATTACTGGTAAAGCCTGAAAGGAATCGGCTTTTTCCCTGCAGCAGTAGATATTCTCTGGAAGCCCCAACTGTGTACTTTTGTGGCTTCATCCTATAAAAAAAACAGACAGGCACCAAATGCAGAGCCCTCTTCCATATTTGTAAACCTTACAAATCACTAGTGCTGGCATCTGGAGCTACAAAGTACCAAATCCACAATGGCAAACAAGAATTTACTGCAACTATAGCCAATTATTTTCAGTTTAAACTCTAGTGTTCCAGATAAGGGACATATCAGCAGATACCACTTCCTCACCTTCTCTCTCCTGAAGATAAAAGAAGAGAATTGCTGCCACACAGAAACAACCAATCTTCCAGCCTTTGCATTCTCTTTCCAGACTGGGCTGTTTCCCCCCTGCCTTCCCCAGTCCCTGAGGCCCAAAGACCATCACCCATCGCACCCTACAGAAAGGCACTAGCCCATCTTACCATCAGCCCCATTCCTGCAAAGAGACTGCTTACACACAAACCTCAGAGCCACCAGGAAAGAGCAAAATGAAGTAGGGAGGGGCTAATTGCTGTCTCACAGACACAGCTGGGCTGAGCCCCGGACGCTGAGGGTGCTCAGAGGTGAGAGCCGCTCTTCACAGGGCTTGTATGAACTAGGACAGCTTTCAGAACTGATTGTATCACTACCAAACTTTTCTTTCTTGTGTATTTCTGGCGCAACTTCCCTGTTTTCTGGGAGAAGTGAGAAGCTGGCAGCCAAACCGCACGATAAAGCTGGATCCCTTCAGTGAGTAAAGCAGATTGGAAATGTGTGATGCAGCCCTGTTTTGATGTCTGGGAAAACTTATCTCAGTTCAAAACTCACATTAGAGCAAGCTTCAGAGAAAGCAAGTCTTCTGCTTCTCTCAGCAAACATCAGATGGTTTTTCCACCATGCTGGCACTGCAACCTCCCTGGGCTGTGTTGAGGGTTCCCAGTCAGTGATGTCAGCTGGTCAGGGCTGACCATTAATTTTGAATAGTTTGGTGCTGTGTTTGATTGTCTTGTATTTTATCTGTGATCTTTATTCCCCCAAGGGTTGCTTTCTGATGATGAGGATCAAAAACAGCACTGAAGAGATTGTCCCTCATGGATTATAAATTTAATTTAGCAAATCTGAATTCCACTGATCTAGATTGATTGAGTGTAGTCTAATCAAGTCAAAATTATTACCTTGGTGGAATGAATGATGCATGTGTAACGTAAAGATACCATTTTGCTTTTCAGTTGAAGTCTATAAATGCAAATTGTATATTTATGTTTGTGAAACAATAATAAAAATTAGTGGCAATCTTAAATGAGTTCCAAGAAAATGTCACACCTATCACCATGTAAATTATATGTGACATACCTTGAAGAAAAATATTTGCATTATAGTATTTTTGCATTCACTTTTAGGAATTGTTTTGGGTTTTTTACTGTTTTTCAAGTGACAGCATTAGGCCAGCGAAGTGTCAAATGTGTAAAAAATGCCACAAAAGTGTCCTAAGCAGGGAAAAACTGATCTAATGAGCCATTGTATATCTGGAATAAAGTGCTGGTTTCATATTTTTAACAGTCCTGAGATGAGTTTGTTTCATGCAGTCTGGTTTAGGCTGTGCAAAAGCTCAGGAGCCAGGAGCATGTGCAACGAAACAAGTGAGGTCCACCAGACTCCATTGAGCTGGATGATCACTGGACAGCTGAACCTAAAGCATGCTATTCAAGTTCCTCCAGAGCTGGAAGTAAGTACATACTAGAGCTTAGAGAAAAACAACCTTTCTTTTTCCAAGGCAGTAGATAGATGCTGGCACTGGAGATACCTTGCTGTCTATAATCGTGTTTTCATGCTAGACTAGCTGCCTTGTAGTATTGATGGATGGGAACATGCTTTGTATAATACTTGCATCTGCAAAAGCAATGAAGCAAAGCTGAGAAAGGAGTAGCACTCTGTGCTGCGCTCTGTAAGTAAAGGCTTCTAGTTTTCTGTTAGTTCTTTTCTCCTTAAAATAAACCAACAGTTCAAAATACATGGCTTGGGTTTATTGTTCTGCATGAATGATATGCTTTTGGATATAAATAAGGTTAGTTCAGCCCCCTTGTTTATAAAACTTGTTATTTAAGGATTTCTAACATAGGTGCAATAGCTATTTGTGCAATATATTTTTTTAGATACTGTGCTGAAATTTGGGTGGAAGAACTGAGTTGGGAGATAATTTTTGATGAGTTATAAGACAACAAATAAAAAGAATGACTTTGCTTTCAAGTTGTATTTGGTAATATTCATTACCTTCTGCTCTTTTGGTTATTCAGTATGTATAAGCAATGTGTTCTTAGCTGTGTTCCATCTTAATCTCTTGAATCTGGGAACGTGTTGATAACTAAAATGTTCTGGTTTATAACTTAACAACTGGGAGGGAAAAAGGATGTAAAAAATAGAAGTTTTGTAGCTAAAGTGAGAAATTCATGAGTGGTGAGTGTGGGTAGGTAATCCGCACAAAAGCAAAGAGCAAGGATACCACCTCTGTGCTTGAAAGGAACTTTTTTCTTTCTTGCTCAGAGCAAGGCAGTGTTTGGAGCTTCAGCACTCAGCACATCCATGGAAGCATGCAGCTATGGTACATGTCACCAGGTCCATGTCCCCCACACTGTACCCAGATGGCCATAACAGAGTCAGTCTAAGGAAAGCAGAGAGCCAGAGTTGAGACAGAGAAACCTGACATGGAAAATAAGTCTGGGCACATGCACTGCCATCTCAGGAGTCAGAAGCAAATCCCAAAGAACCAAAGTGCAATAGAGGCTGGGAAGGGAGGACCTCAGAGGCCTGCTGCCGTCAGATCTGCAGTGCAAATGTTACCAGAAACACCAGTACCCCAGCATTAGGAGAGCAACAGTCTATTAGTTAGGTAGTCACATTCTGCTTAGATGATCTCAGAGGTCCCAGCAGCACTGCTCCTTGCTTTCACAGAGCCTGCTGTGCCCAGGCAAGCATATTGCTTCTCTGTGAGGCTCTGAGAGTGAAGTGGGAGGAAGGTCACCTCTTCTATTCCCTTAACTCAGCAGTGCAAAAATGCCAGAGAGCAGTGATTAGTCACACTGCTGGCAGAAGTCAGCTGGGTTTCAATACTTAACACGTTGCATTTTTAATTTGGGTTGGGTTTTTGTTTGTTGGGTTTTTTTGTTTGTTTGTTTTTTTATGATTATAACAAGAGTCCCATGTGATTTTTAAAAAATATTTTGAAGCCTGCAGGCCTTGTGCACCCCCTTCAGCATAAATTTGCCTTGCTAAGAGGTATCAGAAAAATGACACACATTCAAATAAAAGTAACAGGTAAAGCAATTGCTGCATGTTTCCTGGAGTCCTCAAGTGCTTCTGTTGTATTACTAATATTGCTTCCAGCAGGAAGCCACATGTGATACTTTCTGATGCAAGCCAAACATTATCTAGTTGTCCCTGGATTTTCATATGGTTTCATGATATGCATACATGTACATGTGAAAAAAGTGGTTTGGAGCAAAGTTCTTGTTTTGGCTGTCCTGTTAGTGCTAGCTCTACTGAATAATACCAATGGAAGTCCCAGGGCCACTGAAAATGCTTAAAATAAGAGACCTGCTTGCTCAGCTAGCATCAGAGCTAAGCAAATATTCTGCTTGGAAAAGTTATATCTCCATTTGGCTCCCTGCTGCCAAGATGTATAACACATACCCTGTTTACTCAAGATGCTTGCTGACCTGTCAATAAGCTATTATAAATAGGGTGGAAGTTTTGCTGTTTCTGTGTTGAAACGATTAACACAGTAGTAGCATTTTGAATCAATATTTATCTGCAATAGCTACAGTTAGAAGACTCATGTTACTCCTGGTTTTTGGTTTATGGTTACCAGTTGGGTAGTGGAGAGTTTTCAGCTCTACTTTTGGAAAACAATTTGCCATTCCTTAGGAGCCCGTTGTTACGAAGCTGTGCAAATATTTATGAAGTATCGGTAATATCACTGCTTATGCTTACAGGATTATTAGAGAACTGCTGTGCATGCCAGTCACTTCCCTCTTCTAGATATTTTTATGCTGATGAGAGGGTGAAATGTAGTATGGATAAATGATGTCTCTCTTTGGCCGGCCCAAACAGTATCGCTATCTATACAGAAAGATCTGTGAGGAAATACCTTTAAATTCAGACATAGTTGAAGGTTATCTTGATTGTCAATTACTTAATTTATGATTCTGTATGAGTTACTGCTATGGGTAAGGGCAATAGCCATGGGGAATGGGGTGAATGAGCAGAATGTGAGCTACAAAAAACTGTCCAAACCACCATTGTTGATGTGTCAGGTGAAATGAAGTAGTGAAAAGTCTGAAGATGTTCATGTTTGATGCAGATTAACATTTGGGTATGGTAAGGCTCTAACTTCTATGTTTTCGGCAAATTAGATATACAGGTTAATATAACTATAAATGTCTCTTCTTCAAGTTGCGCTCACTTTGAGAATATTTTGACTGAACGTGATAGCTACAGATGACTTGTATAATTATCATAAAAAGTAAAAAAATACTTAATTGTTCTTAACAAGTCAAATGTCTGAAAAATATCCAACATAAACTTCATTTCAGACAATTTTGTTCCAATTAACGTTACGTATTTAGAAAATATCTCTCAAATTAGAATTGATTTAGCCTCTCAATTCAGCTCTAAAACATTTTTCATGATAGCTTCTCTTCATATTTTAATTTATTGGCAAATTACTGCAAGCTGTAACTGAAATAGCAGTGCAAAGCGACAAAATCGGGAGAATTAAATTCTTAGAGCAAACATGCTAAGTTTACTGAAGTTTGAAGCTTGCCTTCTTGCTTTTAGCATCAAAGATTGACTCTGTCCTCTTCTCGTGGGGTGTTTTAGGAGCAGACCCTTGCAATGCAGAGGTGTGGGCTACACTGAACTGTGTCCCCAGGAGCATGCCATAACCACCACTAGATGGACGCAAGAGGTGGGGCTGAGAGACAGCTCACCCGTCTGCGCTGCCACAGTTTATGCATAGCCTGTGGAGAGCCAGGGAGGGACATGTCTGCGCCTTGTGTTGCCGCAAGGTGGCAGGAAGGCTGGAGCCCGGAGGAGCAGTGTGACTTCATGTGCCATGTCCACTTTCCGTGGGACAGAACCGCTGAGGCAGTTGGCTCTTTTCTCTTGTTCATGTGGGGGATTTGGGTTCTTTCGGTTGCTTGGGTTTGTATTTATTTTGCAAAATGAATAATATTTAGGAAAGTTTTGCTATGGTGGTTAATTTTCTTCTTCTTAACATGGAAAGGGAGCATCTCTCCAAGATATGACAAAAATACTTACTTGACAAAAAATAGGTCAGAGATTTGGAATAGGCAGTTTACTGGGTAGCACAGTACTGTGCTCTGCAGTACTTTACTGAGAAACTCAAAGAAAGGCAGATAGGGTTGGTTTTCTCCTGTAATTTCTTCTGTCTGTACAGCTTTGAATTAATTCTTGTTGCAGTACCTCACTTTACTGGCTATTTCTGTACCTTCAAGATAATTGCACTTCCTACCACAGTATAATCTTCCTTCAGCAAATAGGTATGTCAGATATGAAACTTATAACAGTTTTTTTTAGCTTTTATGCATTTGATATCACATGTGTCAGAGGTGTCTAGGAAGCAGGTCCTACAGTTTGCTGTGTATGGGAACACTGTTGCTACCATGGCACCAGGGAAGAAGTCCAAGTTCAGGGTCTTGCACTGGCTCCATAGTCTTATAAAAGCAGTCCAAGTTGCAAATCCAGCTCCCACATTTCTTGTCTTTGTAAATGGGATTTAGGCAACAATGAGATTTAAGCTGTATTACTTCTCCAAAGGCAGAGAGTAAATAAGGGAGATTCCTTTCTACAAATATGATCCATCATTAACTTGGGTTTGGATGTTCTAGCTTTTGCAGCTGCACAGAGCAGACAATGGTGATGATTAAACACATAAATATCATTGCAGCAGGTTATGTTCTTTAGAACCTACATACCAAAACTTAGTCAGCTGTCTGTGTGCAATGCAAGAGAAAAGGATGGAGTTCTGGCTCAGTGGGAACTGGTTGACTCAATTTGAAAGGCCTTGGAGGAGGACTTCAGGGCCTGGCTAGCAGCTTGTGAGTGCTCTTGGTAAATCCCAGTGCTTGCCCCATGTGTAGAGCCCCAATATGCCTCAGTATCTGTATGTCAATGGCAGTGAGACAAGCAGGGGAACTTCGGAGTCTTGTACACAGTTCTCTGTGACTTACTGGCACATCTACAAGAAAAAAATTCCCATCTATTCCAGGACTTTTTCAAAACTAAAATATAAAATTATTTTGCTTTCCAATGGCACATTTAATGCGGTGGGGGAAGGAACTTCCTTTCATGTATTGAGGGTGTTAATGTAGGCAGCCATTTGAATGAGAAATAAACATCTTTTAATGCCAACTGTGAGAAGTGCCAATCTCTACTGAGATGGGGGAACGTATGATTCTGTCAATCCCGGTTTGCAACGCAGCCAGCTTCCTCCCACAACACCGTCTTGCTCACTACACTGCCAGCGCACAGGACATCTGAAATATTGCAGTCAAGTCTCACGAGTCAAAATGTATCGTTAATAATACAGAACATTCTTAGAAGAGACCTAATCCACTGCAATGAAGGGAGGGAATAAGATGTAGGAATGTAGATCAAAGGCAAACTAATATCCTTGGATCTTTACAAAAAAGATACTGTGATGGGGGTATGGGTGTGTATGTGTTAAAATTTGTTGTAATCAAGATAGTCACTAGAAATATTTACAGTGCATTATTCATAATCACATATCACTGCAAGCATGCATCTTTTCTCATTGCCCTGTTAATGGATCAGATTTCCGGAAAGCTGCAATTTTGAATTGCTCTGAATTACCTGACGTGATAGCTCTTTCCTTAGCTTATGAATTCATTCTGATCACCAGTAAAATTTAGAACCTCTAACTTGTGATGCACCTTGTTCTGCAATTCATTCTCCACAGTGATCATCTGTAAGTGCAGTTTGTGAGTGACTCGGAACCAGTATAATTTAGGGATGAATTTGGGACTCTTTAAGAGCTGTGATAAAATAGTAATTTTATTTTATTAAGTGGAGTGTGATTTTTTATTTGTATATTAGGTCTAGTCTTCAATGAGTACATTAAGAGGTATTCGTGCATCCAGTAACATTACAACAGCTGATATCTCTATTTAATGTAGTTACTCAGAAAAACAGTTTTTGATCACCATCACCTGGCTGTCATTAGTGGCTCTGCCACATGCAGAGTCTCACCAGAGATTTATCTTGGTGTTTTCCAAATTGACTTGAATTTTCATATCCATAAATAACTGTGAACAGAGACTTGCTAATATAAAGGAGTTAGAGCACATTTTATTCAGTTCAATCTCTATTTGCTAGGCTTACAACCAAGATTTTGTTGTTGGGAATATACTTATGAGTTGTACAGAATGTGTTCAGCTAACAGTTGTTTGTCACAGAAAGTTGGCGCAAAATTGGCATACTCCTTAAAAATTCCCCAAACCCTAGGCCTGATTTTATTTCTTCTTAATCTGAAGATCTTTTTAAGCACCTGCAATAACTGCCATAGAATTAAAGGTTGTAGTAAAGTAATTTTGTAGCTATCAAGTTTGCTTTATCTGCTCCATCTGTTCAGAGGGAGTTTTATTATCCTCTCAAAATGTTCTATAACTTTTGGATTTTATTTTTTATTGTATCATTTTGTATAAGAATTTCTGAACAATGCTAAACCATATTGAAATGCTTTCACAGCTGCATATCACAAAGCATATGTGGTGTGGCCCAACCTTTTTGAAGTGGTTCTTTATGACCTATGTTGAGCCTAGGATGGACTGCGGAAGGGAAAGTTGAACCCATGTTTATCAGAAGACGTGATTCATCACTGAAATAAACAACAGCAGATTCACTGTTTTCTTAAGTCCTCAAACAAAAACTCATGATATGCAGGGAATGGGACTAGATGGTCAAATGGCCCTTCCTAATATTAATTTGAGTAGCAGCTTCTGTGTGACTCCTGTCCTGTTTATCCTCTGCGGTACCCTTAAAGCAAAGCACTCTTCGATCTCCAGTTGATTTTTTTTCCACTGAGAAGTTTTAGCAGCCAGCAAACCATGACTTACATGCTGAGAAAGCTACTGAAACAATTCAAGTGCAGACACATGAATTCTGTGTAACACTTGACTTCAAATTAAACACACAGCAGTGCTTGGAAAGCATAAGATTAAATCAGGCTCAGAGTGCGCATAGAGGAATTTCAGGTGAGTTTAAAAAGTCATTTGAAGTAATGCTATTAGTGATTGACCTAAATTGACTCTAATGATTAACTGTCAATCTACTCTGTCCAGAAACAATTTTTGCTGCAAAAGGTTATGAAATGAAGACACTTTTTTGTTCCATTTCTTTCCTGAAGGAAGCTTTTCTTCAGGACAGATGGAGACTTTTCTAGACCCCTTCACTTCTCAACATCTTTAAGAAATCTGGAGTTTGCTTTTTGCTAATGGGACCTCTAGTGAGGCTGGTGTGATAGCAATATGAAGCTGATGACTGTTAACTAGGAGATCATTAACACAGGGATTCATGGTATCTCTACTAGTTTAACAGACTCCCTGCTGATTCTGGGCAAGTATCATCTCACCTCTCAGCTTTCTTCTTTGAAGACTAGGGGAAATTCCTACACAGCTCTAACTGAACTTTCATTTAGCTCTGTTTTATGGGGTGTTAGTATTTGATCATGGATGTGCTACCAATAAAGGCAGAGGAAACTTGTTGATGGAAAAGTTGACAACTGCTTACAGGAAATCCTAATGGCTGTCCTAGATTAGCAGAAAGGCTTGACACATTGATGTTTAAATCTTTTCTCATTAAAGTTTTATCACTAGCAGTAATAAGTCTTTGTATGTCAATAATTTTCTACTTAAGCTCTCTGATTTTCTTTCAAATTAACTCATATTCTCACTTGCACTATCACCTAAATGCCAGATGCAGAAAGCCACTAAGGCATATCTGTGCTGTCACACCACCAGCTTTTAAGGCACCCAGGTTTTGTGGCAGAACTCATGAATACATGGTAGGAGCATTGGCTCCAGCAGAAACGGTAGGCATGCAGGGGAGGACTATGTGACAGCTGGTGTGATGAGTATAGTGGATGCCCAAGCAAGCCTGCAGAGCAGAAGCAGAAGAGGCACATGTGGCTGAAGCCTCATTGAGCTGCTTGACTTACAGATGTGTGCTGACATAGAGCCTGGCATCTGGAGCTCATATCTGTTTCATCTCAGAACCTGACACTCTCGTCTTGGTTGTGGTCAATCACCTCATCCATTTTCTCATGTTGCTGATTTATGTGTTGGGATGAGTGATGGCCATCTGCTCCTGAAGGACAGGTGGGAGGCGCTGAGGTGACTCAGCACTGGGCCAGTCAGTGGAGTGTCACTGCTATCCTCACAGGGAGATGAATCTAGTCTATGTCCTAACACTCACCTGGAGGCCCCCTCTGCATCTTACCTCTTTGAGAGCTGACAGTTTATAGCGGAGGGCACAGGAAAAACAAAAGAAACTGCCTCTGTCCCAGTGAAGCTCCTGGTTGTCCATCATGCAAGTCACTGACAAAATGCAGTGTTTAGGGGGACTAGAGCACTACCTGACTTAAAAACACTTCTGAGGTTTTTTTATTGTTTTAAAATTGTGCTCCTTTCCCCCTGGCAGCACCACTTCTGTAGCAGAGGGGAGGAGCCTTTCTCCATGCAGTTGCTGTGCTATTTTCCGTGGCAGGGCATGCAGTTTAAGGTACCAGACTGAACAAACTGAAGAATTGCAGCTGGGTCCCTAACCAAATGCAAATGGCACAGTGTGTCGGAGAAGGCCAAAGATTGAAGCACCTTAAGTTAGATTTCCCTTTTTTTTTTTGTTTCTGGTGGTTCCACTTTGGATTTTGCCATTTACCTCTTGAATCTCCAGTTTAGGTGATCATCACATCTTTCATTTGCTAGGAGGATGCCTTTCAAGTCCTCAGAACTAAGGATAAGAAGCCTAGACCTCAAATGACAGAATGCAACTCTTACTTTCTTTGCTATAAAAAAAAAAAAAAATCAATTATTTTTAGACACTTCATATGGCCTTGTAGAGGATGGTAGGTGGAGGAAGTGGTTTCTGAATATTTAAAGTACCATTAATTACTTGTGCGAACATAGTTGCGGATGTGGACGTCCAGCTAACAAAACAAGAGGCGATAAATGAGGAAAGTTTTAGTCTGAAGACTGAAACTCATCATTGCACCTAGCATGTGAACTGAAGCAGCAGCAAATAGATCAGCATACTTTCAACAGTTTGGGCTTTGCAAGTAAACTTTAAAAGAAACTTTTCAAGCAAGTGGGTATTTATAACATATGAACTTTAATTGTAAGCTCCTGTTGTCCCTGAGCATGTTAATCGTTTATTTATTTTTTTCAGTATCTCAATTTCTTCATCTCACTCCCAGGTTCTCAAAAGGAATCTTATTTTTCAGAGAGAATCCACTCTCAGGTAACTAAGCTGTCCTGTAGCTGCAGGTCACCTTGTGGATTTTTTAGGGATGAATCAATAAATTGTATCTTTGTGGGGGGAAACTGGCATAAAAATGAGGTAAGAGTAGACAGCTGTATCACACTAGAGAAATTTGTTCTCTCTCCTCCTCTCCTCCTCTGGCAAAGCATGTATCAAACTGCCCACACATAAGTATACCCCTATCCCTTAGGCTGATATATAAATGAAAAATACGATAATAAAATGGTAGGTTTTAGAAACTTCAATCTACTGCAAAGACTGAGAATGAAGTCCATAAATTAGCCTCGTCACGCAGCCCTGCTCACATTGCCTCAGTCTGTGCATCATTGACCATGGCCATTTGTGGGACATGCAGCCTTGATGTTATGCCCTCACTGGCCAGGCTACAGCTTACCTCTGTGGAGTGACAGACTTCCTCTATATCAGGCTTTCAAGACCTGAGCAGGAGTTTTCCCGCTGTTCTCTGCATCCTGTCTGTTACAGCTACAGGTAAGAAAATACCTGCTTACATAAGGTATGCAGGGCACCCAGCAGGCAACCCAGCCTGCAGAAAGGAAGAACCTGCTATTCAGAGTAATGAAAAAACAAAGGGAAAACCAGGAAGGATTTGAGGAGTCTGAAGGGAATTGGTGGCAGTTTTCTGCCACAAGGACAACAGGTGGTGTGGGAGTGAGGATGGGAGAAACAGAGTAGTGTGAAGAAGTGCGGTGACTCAGGGGTTGAGACTGCTTACTTGAGTTCCACAAACCCTCTGTAAAAGCAGTGTATAATCATGGGGTTTTTTTGTTTATTGTGCAAGGACCGCTCGGAAGCCCTAATTAGGATATTTATCAATTCCTGGGGGCCTGATCATCATAACTGAGCTGCAAGACTCAATGAAACTCAAACTCATTATTTACTGTACAAATAGATGTAAATATAGGTATGCATATTTTCTCACCAGTAGTCCTTGGCCCAATAATGACTCTGACCAGCTGTGTTACACAGAATTTCTTTAATATATCTTAATAATAGTACATCAGGGATTAAAGTAATCTTGTATAATTACAGACAAAAGTAAGAAGCATACACTTGTGATTTTACCTTCCCTTCTGGGTCCTACCATTATATGAACTGCCCCCATACTCTTTTACTTCAAAATGATCTACTTATCCAGAGACAGCTCTGGCTGAAATGGCTTGGATAAAATGAGAATGGATTACACTACTGACCTAAACCAATTTTTTATGAAGTTTGATGAACCTTAAAAAAGGAAATTTTTATATGATTCTGCACTTTAGGGCTTCTTCTAGGAAATACTTCAATGTTAAAGAATCACATTTTTGTATTATTCTAGATACAGATAGGATAAGAATACACGAATCTTGATCATAAATCTGTCTATGTAATTTTTCCAGGCAAAAATCATCAGGGATAAGATTTGGAGATATTATACCCAAAGAAGTATGGAAATAATTTATAGCTACTTTGAATCAAAAAGTGGAAATATTTAATTTCGGAAAGATTAATTCCAGGGAATAGCACTGTATTTCTATACTTTTTATTCCTAACTAGTGTTTTTCCAATGGAAAACATTTTGTTAACATTTTCTGGTTAATGACCTATTGTGGGCAAAGCAATTGTCTGCGTTTAAAAAAAAAAAAAAGTTTATTTTTGCTTCCCATTTCAGCTTTTTGTGACAAATATATGTGGAGCCTCAGGCTACCACTGTTTGTGTGACAAGATGCTTATGCTGTTTTGTCTGAACTGCACATGATTTCACTTTGGTGTTTCTCAGAGCCCAGAGGCAACATTGTTCATGCAAAAGAATAGTAAATAGAAAGGACCACTGAAAATAGTTTATCTGTTCTAATCTATTGGTGTGAAAGCATATGAAACCTGGGCCTGATGCAACTTAGACAAGCCTTACTAACAGTGAGGAATGTGAAGTCACCCAGAAAAGTGGATTTCTTATGGTGTCAGGATCACTTCCCTTGGATCTTAAAGGGAGGGAGAGGAAGGAAAGACATGAAATGCCAAAAGGGAGAGTATACAGCTGGTTGCCTTGGTGAACAAATATTGCTACAACAGTGTACTCTCCATTATGAGCACAGTTTCTCAAAATTTTGGCAAATGTGGATCTTGAATAGAAACAAAATAACTCAGGAATGACCTTTGCTTTCGTAAGTGAGACCTTGTAATTTCCTTCAAGGTCAGAATCCATTGGCATGATCATTCCAGTGGATGTAGTTTGTACTCAATCTGCAGCTGGGGGTTTTTCCATTGCAGGTAGTAAGAATGGTTTAAGGCTTTAGTTCTGAAATCACTTCTTTCAAATATGCAAAAACATTCTTGTATATGAAATATTCACCATGTAGAATATTCTTCCACCATAAAGACTGTGATTCTGCATGCTCCTCTCTTATTACAAGATGCTTTTGTGGTACTGAAGAACCAATATTCACTAGGAATTGGAAAAAGCAGCCATGTCGGCTTTTGTCTCTTTCAAGTTGAAAACTTGTTAATATACTTGTCCTCTCACCACAGTCCCTAATGAAGAGTCACTCCCCAGCATCCTCATAGGCCCCCTTCAGATACTGGAAGGCTGCTATGAGGTCTCCACGCAGCCTTCTCTTCTCCA